>JAADWZ010000060.1:0-91613 GCA_023336445.1 Pythium dissimile
CGTACGGAGGGTACAACCAAGAGGATTCGCTTGTAGTGAATCGATCATCGGTTGATCGTGGCATGTTTGACGCGGTGCATATGACCTACGACAAGGTCGAGATCGATCAAAACGAAATCGTGGGTAAGCCCGATCCAACTACGACTTCTGATATCAAGAGCTATTGCAACTACGAGAAGCTTGTGAATGGTATCATCGCAGAGGGCACATTTGTCGAAGAAGGCGATTGCTTAGTCGGGAAGGTAGCGAAGTTGCAGAAGGGGGAAATGAAGGATCCCAATATCTCCTACACCGATCGTAGCATGGTCTATCGCAAGAAAGAACCAGCTTATGTGTGGAAGGTCATCCACTCCAACAACTACGACGACCGCGAACTTATCAAAATTGTCTTCAAAACGTTCAGAAGCACCGAGATAGGGTGTAAGTTCTGTGTGAGCAGTTCGCATGAGGTCTTGACCCCCCAAGGTTGGATCTCTATCGCTGACATGACTCCCGAGCATCAAATCGCCACTCTGTCGAAGAACAAAGAGTTGGTATATGAGAACCCATCTGAGGTCCATCAGTTCAAGCATGTCGGCGAGCTCTACAAGGTGGAAACTCCATACGTTTCATGCGAAGTCACCTTTGAACATAAGATGTACGCAAAGACAAAGAAAGCTAAAGAGTTCGCGTTGATTAAAGCCAAGGATATTATCGATGTTGATTATCAACTCAAAGTATCCGCTGATCCAGAAGACAAGCCAGATCAAACGACATTCAAACTGCCGACGGGGTATGAAGTCGATATGGACGCGTGGTTGTCGTTCCTCGGCATCTACTTATGCGAAGGACATGTCGACAAGTCAAACATGATTCGCATCTCCGCGCATAAGAAACGCGTGATGGACTCACTTTTGGACGTGCTTCCAAAACTCAAACTCGAATACACAAGCTATAAAGGCACTGAGTTCGATGTTTACCTCCGTAGCCAACGTGCATTATCGGACATGATGGCAGCGCTCGGCAAAGGGACAGGCAAGAAGTTCCCTGAATATGTTTGGACTTTGAATGCCCGACAATCTAAGATATTGCTAGATGCAATGATTCTAGGCGACGGTGATTACAGCAACAAGTCTTCATCATTCTACTTCAGCTCAGGCTCTGTCGATCTGGCCGACGGTGTTCAGCGACTCGCTCTACACTCAGGTATTGGATCAAAAGTAGCAATCAAACGACCGGCTGGTGAAGTTGTGATTATCAAAGGAGTCGAAACAATTCGAAAGACAAACGCCTACCGGGTATCGTTCTATATGAACAAAATTACACAAACCCCATGGGTCCGTACAAAGCACACACAACTCATGCAGTACGACGGCATAGTATATTGCCCAACTGTTTCATCTGGCGTGTTTCTGACACGGATGAACGGAAAAGCCCATTGGTCGGGCAACAGCTCGAGAGCAGGTTAACCTATACTGGCCTGTAACAGGGGAGTCGATCAAAAGACTGTTATCCCCTAGTGTTCTCACACATCACCATCCAAGGTGTGAGATACGCAAGATCATTAAATTGCGGGAACGTCCTAAAGCATCAATCACCGTCTTCGTTTGGCGACAAGCGAAGACACCATGGGTAGCGCCCATGGGTATGGTAAAAGCATTGATGATGAATGATGAGCATCGGCTCGTCTGAAATGGATAATCTGCAGCGAAGCTTCTCGGGCGCACACATGTGCCCAAGAAGAACGTTCAGAGACTATAATGGATCGGTCGGGAAGAGTACGCAAGTACCTCTCCCGGCTTAATGGATAGTCCGGCCCCGTGCGAAAGCACGCGATGACGTAGTGAGTGATGACCACGAAATCATTGGTAAGGGATTAACGCAGAAAGGTGTCGCAGGCTTCATGTACGATGAAACGGATATGCCCACGACTAAAGACGGCATTCGGTGCGATTTGATATTTAATCCGTTGTCTCTCATCACGCGAATGACGACAGGGGTTATCTTTGAGGGAATGCTGGCCAAGTTGGCAGCGCACACGGGAACATGCCCGGAAGCAACGATGTTCAAGAAGCTGGATACAGATAACATTGCGAAGATGCTCAAAGAGTACGGGTTCAACAGCAATGGAACAGAGCGGATGTACAACGGTATGACCGGGGGATACATGGACGCAGAGATCTTCGTGGCCCCCATCTTCTACCAGACGTTGCAGAAATACACAATCGACACGGTTTATGCCAATTCGATTTCTCCGACTGACGCACTAACGAAACAGCCACTTCATGGCAAATCGTCGCTAGGCGGTCTTAAACTCGGGAGTATGGAGACGGCGTGTATGTCTGTGGCGTCAGTCAACTTCTTACAAGAGAAGACTCACAATCACTCGGATGGCATTGACGCGTACATTTGCACCCGATGCAACTCGCGCGCGGTGATAGTCAATGTTGAGAACAAGCTATTCAAATGTGCAAAGTGTGGAGACTTGGCTCAACTGACGATGTACAAGACTTCGCATACCAGCAATTTGTTCTTGAACGAGGTCCAATCGATGGGTACTGGGACGCGGATCCACATGAAGAAGCCTGTGTTCGAGGTTCCAAGTGAATGAGAAAATATGCAAAATTGATTCTTTTTTTACTAATAAAAGAGATCATGGCTAAGTGTATTATCTGCAAAACTAAGAAAGCGTCCTATGGGTTCAAACAATGGGAAGGGCTATACTGCGCACCGCATGGTAAAGAGAAAGGAGCCAGGGATGTTATGCACCCACAATGTGCGGAAGATGGTTGCGATAAACGCATCCGCGTCAATGGTCACGATCATTGCGCTAAGCATGATGTAGCTCACCAAAATGATAAGAAACAAAAAAAAATAGATCAGCTTGAAGAAAAGCGTCTTAACCCAACATCATATGATTTCTGTCGCAATACAAGTTGTTGGTATATGAAAACCCCGACGAAGGCTACATTTGGATACGAACCAAAGAAAGCATTGCGTTGTTCGCAACATCGCGAAGAAGGTATGTACGACGTATGGCACGCGGTTTGTGATAAGTGCTTTGCCGAAGGCAAGCGTACCCGAGCTTCATTTGATTCAAACAAACATTGCGCCCAGCACCGCGATGTTTAAAATTGATATTTTTTTGGAATAGAAAAGAGGATCATGTCAAAGTGTATCATTTGCAGCACCTTCAAACAAGCGACCTATGGTTTCAAAAAAGGAGAAGCAATCTACTGCGCTCCGCATGGAAAGAAGAATGGAGCTTGGGATGTTGTCCATAAGACGTGTATTGAAGATGGTTGCACTAGTCGAGCGCGAAAGGGTGAGCATTGCTCAACTCACTCAGTGAATAGAATCATCTCTGAGATTCTTACACATATGGTTAATGAAATTAATGGCTCAACCAAAACATACAAACATTGCCAGCACAATGATTGTATGGGAAAGAAGATTGCGGCTACTTATGGTTATGAAAAGAATAGACCAATGTACTGCGCACCTCATTACCATACACACCCGCATAAAGCAATCATGTTTGACGTAAATCATACGGTTTGTATTGTTTGCCTTGAGCTTGGCAAACGCGTTCGAACTAATTCCGAAGATCATAAGTTTTGCACGGAGCACCGCGGAGATCAAAAAAGTCGAGTCAAGAAATGCGAAGTGTGCAAAGTGATAACCGCGACGTATGGCTTTGAAATGAGCACTCATTGTAGCACATGCTCGTTAGAAGGCATGGTTTGCATTCATAAACAAAAGTGCCAAGAGTGTGATACAACTGCCACGTATGGATATCCAGAGATTGGAAAAAAGATTTTGTGCGGACCACATGCGAAAGCTCATCCGGATAGTGATAAGTTGGTATCAATTGGTCGCAGGCAATGTATGGATCCAGACTGTGAAACGATTCCGTCATTTAGATACAAAGACGAAAGCAAGCCTGTCATCTGTGCCAAACATCGTGATGCTCACCCTGACAAAGATAAGTTTGTATCAATCAATAAGATGTGCGTCGCTTGCGGGGATAAGCAACCAACATTTGGAATCGATGAATTGACTCACTGTGTTGAGTGTAAGCAACCTGGTATGGTAGATCAACGCCACAATGTCTGTCAAGAGGAGGGCTGTGTTAAGAGACCTACGTTTCGCATTGGTAAGGGGCCATCAACTCATTGTAAGGAACATGGCACGCCATTGGGTATGACTACTACGAATCCGATTTGTGTCAATTGCAACGAGACCCACGCCAATCGTAGATACGGCAAACATTGCTCGGCATGCTTCTTTGAATTGAACCCTGAGGAGGAACGCACTATCAATTTCAAAACCAAGGAGCTTGCTTACATCAACCCAATCAAGGAACTCTATCCAGATTTGATTCAAGATCGTGTCATCAAGGGTGGAGTTTCACGTCGTCGCCCTGATGGATTACTTGAGTTGCCGACTCATGTAATCGTCATCGAGATTGATGAGGGTCAGCACACTTGCTACGACGACATTCACGAAGATAGCCGCCTACAAGAGATCTACGATGATCTGAAGGGACGAAAGATGAAAGTCATTCGCCTTAATCCAGACGGGTACTCTATCGACGGTAAATCAAAGAAGTCTAGCTTCACCAAACCAAAAGGATCAACCAAAGTCCAGAAAGTGAATGCTGAATTCAATCGTAGATACAAAGTGTTGATCGATCAATTCGAGAAAGCGGTGGCGACTGTCCCAACCGAGGAGATTGAGATAGTCAAACTCTTCTATACGACCAAGAAGACTTAGAAGAGATCTGCATAAAATTGATTTTTTTATCTCAAATATACAGATACTACAATGAGCGACTATCTAGACTGCGACCGCGACGAACTGATTAACATTTGCAACAATGAGGGGTATTCGGATCTTACTGAGTATCTTGGGACTGTATTCGAACTAAAAGAGGAAGACTTTCCGGAAGAATTAGCTGATGAGGTCGCAGAAGCGATCTTGGACGCTTATGGTCCAATTGTTGTCAATGGATGGCGCTGCTTTGCTGGTGGCAAATTTGAAACGATAATGGACGATGATTGTTGGGATGATGATTGCGACCCTGTGTTAGAATGGCTCTTTCGTCGAGCATTTGAACGAGCTGGATTCAAACGTGCGAGTGAATGCACTTATGAAGAGCTTCGCGATGTCTATGTGCGAACTGGATATTACGCATATACTAGTAGCCGACCATATCATACCGGCATGTGTCGCATGCTCAAACGCTACGATGATAATGATGACTATGGTCATGATTTCGATGATGAATGGGGAGATGACTTTGGGATCATCTATGACTATGCCCAGATTAAGAAAGACAAGCATGATCTCAATCAAGAACTAATCGAGAAAGTGTATAGTCCTGATCGGATTCGCAAGTGGGTCGAAGCGGGCAACGAACTTGAGAACTATCTCAACTAGGTTAAAACAGCATTCTTTTTTTGATAGAATAACCATGAGCTACACTATCAACGGATCCACGTACTCTCGTAGTGATATTGTCAGCATGTGCAACAATCCTATAGAATGTGTATTGATGCTGCGTCGTTTCATCGAAGAGAACGGCGAAGATGCGACTATGGAAAAGGGTGATGAAATCGCCGAAGAGGTAGCAAAAGCAGTCTTGGACTCGTATGGTCCGATCGTCATGGATTCTTTTGAGTGTTTCTACTTAGGCAAGTTTGAAACGCTGATGAGCGCGCGCGATTGGATCAATTGTGATTGCGATTCAGTGGCGACATGGCTCATTCGCCGCGCCTTCAGAAAGCATGGATTCAAGCTCGCGGGTGAATGCACTTCGCGCGAATTGAGGGGCATTTATGCGCATGCGGGGTTCTACGCATATGCTAAATCTAAGAACGGTCGACACGAATCCGGATTCTCGACCGTGAAGGCTGAGGATATCACCTACGAGTACGCCCAGATTGAGAAAGACAATCACGCGATCAACACCGAGATGATCGCACGAGTTGTGTATAGTCCTGATCGGATTCGCAAGTGGGTCGAAGCGGGCAACAAGCTTGAAGACTATCTCAACTAGGTTAAAACAGCATTCTTTTTTAGTATAAAAGCCATGAGCTCAAGCAGACCCGACATCGAGACTGTTGTCTCCAAGACCATCAGTAAAGTGTTCGTCTTCGAAGGCATCCCAAGACTCTTTAACATTCTGAACTGGACCGCAGATTGGCAAAAGTGTATTGCCGGCGTACTCGGAGTTGTATTCAAGATCGCCACGGCGATAGTTATCAACGGGTCTATTATATCGACCAAATACCCCGGCGTAGATTCGAAAACTCGCTTAATTTCAGCCATCGTCATCAATATAGGATACTTCTTGACTACGATGGGAACTGTTTGGTCAGAACAGGTCGCCGCAAATGAGCGCGCGCAAGCCGCCATTGATCGTGAAAACAAACACAACGAATTAATGAAGAATCACGCAGAGTCTATGCACAAGTATGAACAGACGAAACGCAATCATGCGGAGTCTATGCGCAAACACGATGAAGTGATGCAACTACTCAAAGATATCAAAGACAATGGATCCAACACCGATCAGTCTATCAACGACCGCATTGACAAAGCTATTGAAACAGCGAGTGCAGCTCCGAGTGGATATCACGCTCAGCCAAACTGGCTTTACGAACCAATTGATTTGCTCACTGGCGATGAACTAAAGCAATGATTGTATTTCTTTTTTTGTCTAGTCATAGTTAGCTTTGGCTAGGCAATGTTAGTTCTGTTCATGGCAAAGTTAGCTTTGGTCATGACTTCAGGCTTTGATCATTCCCAAAAGTTCAAACATGCAAACCACTGAAGTCCTTCGCGCGCTTGAACAAACAATCATCAATGGCGGCTATCAAGGCATACGCAGATTGCTCGTCGGTGCGCTTCGATCCCTGCAACACGAACGCGATCGCGCGAATGCGGCGGAAACTCGTGCGAATGTGGCGGAAACTACATTGACAAACATCACCAGAGAACTGCGTCAAGTTCGGCGCACCCTCACTGAAGCGGTTGGAGAACTGCGTCAAGTACAACGAACACTCACTGACGCAGTTGGAGAACTACGTCAAGTACATGGATACGCGCGGAGAACACATCACACACTCACCGAAGCGGTTGGTAAATCGACACAGTTGTACAATGCGCTTGCGACCAGTCATCCGAAATCAATTGTGAATCCACAAGGAAGGAAGCTACAACCAAGTGTTGCGCTGTTAGATGTATCAGCATGTCCGAAGCAACGTCGCATCTATGGGGACACTTGGCCGCGCTTGTTTAAGATGGTCGAGGGTCAGCAAGGACACCATGTGAAGCGTGCGATCAAAGAATTGGAAGACGACGGTGGAGTTATTATCCGACAGCGCGAATACTACGCGAATGGAATCACGCATCGCAACAACCTGAAACGAAATCTGGACGAATGGATCATACGAGAGGTACTTTGCGTTTGACATAACTCCGTGAGTGCGGTGTCTGACTTTTGCTTAGCCTAGTTTGGAGCCCGCGCTCAAGAAGCCGCATCATTCATCAAGATCGCCGCGTATGGATTCGACTCCGCTCTTAGCGCGGAGAGATTCACAGACTTCTTCGATCTGATCATCGAGTCCGCGGTACGAATACCAATAGAGTATGATCTTGGCGAGTATCCAATTGAAGATGTTCCAGATTCACACTTCATTGAATAAAAAAGAAACTCAGATTAGGTGAGCGTTCTTGTTCATGCGCAGAGATGAAGGGACAATGCGTTGAGGATACTCCTTCAGCAAATCCACGAGCCCTTCATTCATCGAAGCGATCCACCAATCCACTTTGTTGATGTGCTTACGTAGCACTGGACTGCCATTGACGTTGGCTGACATAGGACGCCAGTGAATCAAGTGCGGACGCGCCATCATGAACTCGACCGCGTTGGGATTGGCCGATAGGATGTAGTAGTTGGCTAGTTCGGGGTGCCTCTCAAGCACAGGAATCGCATGTGGATTCGCTGACAGGGCATCGCGGTCAAGGCGATCAATGTTCGCCAACATCAACTCTACATCATCCGATCCAGCTGAGATATCTTCCCAGTCAGTCAGACTACGCTGCTTGAACGTGCTCTTGATGAAGTTGAAGAAGCTCATGGTTATACTCCCGATGACTGTCTGCGATTTTACGTTAGTTGGCACCTAGGCAGGTGCACCCTAGACACAAAAACAAAGCTTGCACTTAGACCCCATTGTTGAGGTTCGGTCCGTAAGTGTTGTCTAGTTGATAGTTCTGACTGATGCCCAAGCACTGCATCGGATCTACAAACGTGTAGCCCTTTGAAAGCGCGTATGGGATGATCACAGGAAGCACCTCCGCGTTTGACGCCACGTGATCGTGAATGAGGTTGATGAATGATGCACCTGTATCAATTCGATCCTTGATCGTTTGGATGACTCGGGTGGAGTTCTCTGGACTTTGCCAATCGGTACTCTCAAACGACGCATCGACCACAAGGTACCCGAAGTCGCTGAAGTGTTGCGATACGCGCGTGTCGTAGCTAAAGTATGGAGCGCGGACGTAGTATGGTCTGAGGTTGAACAGCTTTCGAAACACGTCCAGTTCGTTATCGATGAACTCGCGGCGGATGTTGAAGTCGTTGAGACCTGTCAGCTCAGCGTGCGAATACGTATGCGTTCCAAACACATGACCAGTGTCGAACATCGACTTGATCAATGACTGTGAGTTGGCTCGAAACATGCGCAGACCATTCACGAAGAAGAGCCCCTTGACTCCGTAATGATTCATGGTATCCACGAACGCTTGAGTAGCTACATCTGGTCCATCGTCAAACGTGAGTAGGACTTGCTTGTTGGGGGTGATGCAGTTGGTGATGCCACTAACAATCGGCAATAGCAGGGCAGCGGCGTAGAGAACTCGGTTCATGGTTATACAACCAGCGTAAAATTGCTATTTTATGTCTCTCAAATAAGATATGACTATCTCAAAGAGATCGATAGCTGGATCCATTGCGTGCCTCGTACTGGTGATCCTAGTGTTTTACCAAGCGGCATATTTGATTCGCCTTGCCTCTAGACCAAAGATGTATCGCGGCTTCATGCTTGACACTGCTCGTGTGTTCTTCAATGCGACAGTAGTCAAGACGATCATCGATCAGCTTGTGATCGGCAACTATACTCATCTCCATCTTGGATTATCAAATGATGAGCGATTCAGCTACTTGTCTGAGTTTGACGATGGCCAGCTTGCGAAGGCGAATGGAAACACTCAGTACTACACCCGCGAAGACATACTTCAGATTGTGGAGTATGGCTGTGCTCACGATATCGTGGTGTATGGAGAGATTGAGTTCATGGCACATGCCGCCGTTTGGAACTCAGTGTATCCAGAGCTCATTATCTATGACAACGAATTCGACATGAACAATCCGAACTCTCTTCAGATGATCACTGATGCGCTTGATGAGATCATTCCTCTGTTTGACTCCAACATGTGGCACTTCGCCAATGATGAGATCTCACAGCCAAACCAGGAGATCGAGAAGTCGTTGGATCTGGCTATGAGTATCGCGAAGGACCATCATGTACAGCCAGTAATCTGGGATGATCCGATTACCCAGAATCACATTGAAGCTAGTAAGCAATTCGTAGTCCAATGTTGGCGCGATGGGTGCGTTGATGACTTGACAGCCAAAGGATACCATGTCATCGTCTCAGAGGCTAGCCATTGGTACATCGGAGGCAGCGATTCAGTTCTTGACTACGAAGGGATCAAGAGTCCGCATCAGATCTATGGCGCCGAGCTGGTGTGGTTTAGCAACAGCTCATTGGATGATCCGAACGACATCGATTGGATCTTCGATTACATCCGCGATGCGGCGGTGAAGATGCAAGAGATCCAGAACTTCATTGGGTAAGGCCCGCTTCTTTTTTTGCAAGGCTAAAATAGCATATGTACAGTCTAATAAACAATGTCTGACTACAGCGATTCCGACTACGAGTACGAAGGTTCGGATGATGGCTACGAGTCGCCGGACGACCAACATGAGTCGGAAGTACCAAACGTCGTACTCACCACAGTGATTCCACCTGAGACGAAGCAGTACCAATGGGTCGTGCTATGCCACAAGCTTCAGTGCCTGTACGGCGAAGATGATTGCGAGTACGAAGGGGGCCTGTCGATAACATTCAAAAGTGGAGAGAGATCATTCCGGATGTACGTTGAAGACACTGAAGGCCAACTGTATCCGTTTGCGCCACCGTTGATCGAATACACAGGCAAGCCAATCAATCTCATGGATCGACTTTCAATCGAACGGCACTACGCGTTGAACAAGCATCGTTGGAACATATGCACCAACATGTTCAGCTTTGTGAAGCAAGCGATGGACGTGCTTCGATTCACTCAGGATGTCGACGCGGACGGTGTTGCGTATCGCGAGTTGTTGTGCATTTCAAACAAGATTGAGTTGGGAGTCGGATTCGAATTGGATGATCTGCCATCGTTTGGGGTTTTGACCATCGGTGAGAAGTCGAATCAATCGTCTTACTCTTGGTCTGGCAAGAACGATCAGTCATTGACCGCGACCATCTCGGCGAGTATCCACAACATCTTGGATAACATCCAGTTGGTGAAAGAGGATTGCAACTACAAGGAATTGTTGAAGCGAGTCTTGGTGTCGATCATGAGTGCAAAGATCTCGAAGTTGGAACTCATAGCCAACCAAGCATTCTACGATGACGTCGCGCAGATTGTTCGCGAGTGTGGGTACAATATCGATATCTCAGATCTTGAAGACAGCGAAGACGGAGACGAGCAATCAGACAGAGTCATCTTTGTCGAGGATATCCCGACCAAGCATATCACTGGAACCATCTCCAAGCAATTCACCAAGCGCGTATTCGCTGAGATCAATGTTCTTCGTGATGCACTCAATGACTTCGAAGGATACGTCGCTGTGTCGGAGCAGAACATCTCCGTGTTGAGATTGCTTCTAATCCCGGATTATGACACTCCATACGGAGGAGGCTACTTCGAGTTCGAGATGTTCATCCCCGCGGACTATCCTAACTCACCGCCACTTGTGAAGTTCTTGACGACCGGAGGCGGAAAAGTGAGATTCAATCCCAACTTGTACAATTGCGGAAAGGTTTGCCTGTCTGTGTTGAACACCTGGAACGCTAAGCAATGGGATTCCAAGTCATCCACGATTGCGCAGGTGGTACTGTCGATCCGTTCTATGATCTTCATTGAACATCCATACACCAACGAACCTGCTTACTACAATGCATTGGATACACCAAGTGGGAAGAAGGCTAGTGAGGCCTACAATGCAAACATTGTCAAGCACACGGCTCAAGTCGCGATCAAGGAGCAGATTGAGAACAAGAACACGCCGTTTGCTGAGGTGATCAAGCGCCACTGGGCCCAAAACAAGGCCAAGGCGATCGAAGCCTATGAGCTTAAAATTTAGCTTTTATTTTTTAATATAGCTATCAGCCATGGAACTCGTACGCATGATAGCCAACTGCACCACCAGACAGCAAGCGAATGAAGTAGCTAGGGCCCTAGCGTTGAAAGCCACTTCAACGGATACTGGACTCATTTCGATCAATAGCTTGGCGAATGGGTGCATCGCGACTATCGTTGATGAACTAGCCAACAAACAATTCTCCTTTATGAATGACGATGCACAATTGCTTCTCCACAATGTCTTACGTAATCGTGGGTTCTTGTACGCCAGTGAATGCGATCCCTCGCAACTCTATGCGATCTACATGAAGGTGCATCGCTCGATCGCTACGCTTGAATTCAAGAGAAAGCGTGGAGACTATGATTACGAACCACTCAAGTTCGCGCGGGTCGCGTAGATCTAAAACAGATCTTCTGGCGCGGGCCCAAGTATCTTTTTTTGAATATAGCAACAACTACCTGGGATGTTGCGCTTCGATGGACTCGCCAAGCAAGCTGCTTTCGCGACTAAAGCTGAGTGCGTTCGCGAATCTTCACGGAAGATAAACGATTCAGTCAAGCCCGCGATCTCGATACTCACTCTGACATCAGAAGCGGATATCATCAAACACTTGCATCCTCGCGTTTCTGAGTTTCATCGCGCGAGCGACGCCAAAGTTCGAGTGTCAGCTTCGAACTTGTTTTCGGGAGAAGACAAACTGTTTTCAAACAAGCGATTGTCTGTGTATTCAGATCGGAGCAAGCAAACGACTCTGAATACAATTGACTACGTCTTCAAAGAACTGAAGCGCGGTGTGTTTGTGCAAATCATGAACAACAAGATCTATACCTTCGTCGCGATCAATAACTATGAAAACGTCGGGTTCGATGTGCGAAAGCATTTGGCATTTGACCCGGCCAAGCACAAGAATCTAGATGGATTCATCCGCAAGGCGCAGATAGATCACTTCAGGCATCACAGGCTGATCAAACGCCAGGAAGAGTCGATCTACTTCCTTGATTGTGCGATCAATCTCTGGGAGCGCAATGTCAAGGACTCAGAAGTAGATGTGGATTGGCTCTACACCTATCAATATCATATGCTCACGGGGCTATTGAAGGCGCGCAAGATTAACGACTGTGAGTTCTTTATCAATAGCAAGGATCAGAACTTGTTGGTCAAAGAGGGAGAGTACTCTCCGCATTATCACATTCTTGGCAATCTAACCACGCCCATGAATCGCAAAAGCAACAAGTACATACCGATGCTGAACTTCGGATCACACAAACGATTCGCAGATCTGGCGATTCCAACCAACGATGACTGGGAACTCATTACTCAAAAAGTATTTCTCGGACTATGTCGCGATCCGTACATCGATGTTTTCAAGAACATCAACCATGACTTCGATAGCAAGATCCCGACATGCATCTTCCGCGGAGGCAGTACCGGATGCGGAACTGTCATCAAGAACAATCCTAGATTGAAAGCAGCGTATCTATCTCAGAAGTATGAACGACATCCGAAGTACGGGCAGTACCTTGATGTAAAACTGATCTCGTTCAAGGCCAAGCCGAAGAAGCACTACAGCAATCAGTACGTTGATATCATCGATCCAAAAAAACTCAAACTCCGCCTGAGTAAGAAGATGACGTTCGGCCAGATATCGAACTACAGGTACGTGCTGTCAATCGAAGGGAACATCGCGCAGTTTCGATTAACTCTTGAGCTATCGTACAACTCAGTTCTGTTGATCGTCAAGAGTGATTTCTACATTTGGTATCAGCCATTACTGAAACCGTGGATTCACTATGTTCCAGTGAAAGCGGACTTGTCAGATCTCATGGATCGAATTCATTGGTGTAGAACTCATGATAGTAAGTGCAAAGAGATCGCCGCTAACGCTAGAGCCTTTTATCATAAATATATCAATGAGGAGGCCGTGTTTGATTACATGGAGATGTTGTTGAATGACTAAGTTCGATCACTGTACTTGCGCTTCACCAATATCGAAAGCGTGGCTTTGATTTCTGCTCCTTCATCTTCATGAGTTCCTTGATCACAACCACTTGTTGTCCTTTCGCATTCTCCGCATCGACCGCAATCACCGAAATCTTTCTCACAACGTCCTCGAATGCACTACCAGGATTCTGATCAGTTTGCATGACTGCAAATTCGCAAATGAAAAGTTGAAACTGAGCACCCTTCTCACCCAAGAATTCAAATGTGTTATGAATCACTGTACTTGCGTTTTACCAATATCGAAAGAATTGCTTTGATCTCCGCAACATCTTTGGCGATGGCGACTTGTCGCTCTTTGATCTCAGCAACATCTTTGGCGATGGCAACTTGGCGCTCTTTGATCTCTGCGAATGCGTCATCGATCGCATTGTCGATCGAACCTCGAAACGTTTCCGCGATCGTAGAATCAACGGAAGAGTCAATGTGATCGTGCATCTCGCGTTCTTGATAATCCAGCTGATCTTCGATAGCACGCACGTCGTATTGCAAAGTCTCGACGCACTCTTCCAGATCTTGGTTTGCACTGAATGCGTCGCGAAGATGCTCTACTTGATTGAGCACTTCTGAACTGAAGTTGTCGATACTTGAGAGGATCGCTGCAACAATCGGCTTCTGCTCGATTGTCTTTAATGCCTTTGCACTACTCACCATCTCTCGTTTCATCCTTGACGATGGGTCGTCAATCTCTTCGATGAGCTGACGCAACTCCGCAGATAAGCTTTTGTACTTGGGATGGATCGTGTTCAGGCGGTTGAAGCGACGGCTTGTCGAAGAGCAAAGAGGACACCACTTCTTGACTGCACACGGGATGCGTTCGTCGAGACACATGCGGTGCAACTTGAATGCATGACCCGAAGATGTTTCTTCGTACTCTTGGCGCCTCTCTTCGAGTGATTTCATTTGATCGTCGATATTCTCGAAGAAGAATCTCCATTCTTCCTTCAGTCGATTCGCGGAGATCTTGGTCAATTGAAATCGAAAGAAAGTCAATTGCAAGAATACGTCAATCACATGATCATCACCGCCATACTTTGGATCGATGTCATACGATTCTTCGACAATGAGGGACGAGATGATGTTCTTCGGGTTTCGATTGCGGTTCAGCACTGGCCACGCCTTTCGAGTCTTGAGTCGCTCTTCCCGAAGCTCCTCTGTTGTTAAATAAAACTCAAAACGGCCAGCAGCCTTCCCTGCCGTGCAAGGTTCATCGAGTTCCAAATAATCAATATCGGATAGATCAGTCCCCGCTGTGCGATCATCGACACCAGACATCAAACGGCCAGTAGCCTTCTTTGCCTCGCAAAGTTCATGATGTTCTGGGTGGATACCGAATTCAGTGATCAAGCGGCCAGTAGCCTTCTTTGCCTCGCAAAGTCCATGACTTTCCTCAACACCAGTCATCAAACGGCCAGTAGCCTTCTTTGCCTCGCAAAGTCCATGATGTTCTGGGTGAGTACTGAATCCAGCTATCGCGCTAGCATCGACCTCCGCTGCGCGATCATCAACACCAGACATCAAACGGCCATCAGCCTCCCCTGCCGCGCAAGGTCCATGATGTTCTGGGTGAGTACTGAATCCAGCGATCGCGCTAGCGGGATACGCGCTCGGAGGCGGTTGAGGGGGGAAGTCGTCTTCATCGCATTCCGAACTAGTTTCCGGGTATGTGGCGGAATCGGAAGTGTCAAGGGAGAGTGTGTGAGACATTGGAAACCCAGAAATGGACGGCAGAGAATGGACCGCCTTTTCGCCCCCTCTGGATGACTTGGATTCACTATGCATTCGGATGACTTGATTTGATTATGGTGAAGTGAAACATCCAATTGTGATAAAATAGCAACTATCAGACTAAAGAAAAGGCAACCATGACTTGGAACAGTATCATCTGCGCACTTGATCAAAAGATCTCGGATCTTGAAGCTATCGCTTGGGATCTGCTAATGACCGCCGATGACAAAGAGCGTTTCGTATTCGAAGGAGTTTGCTACAAGGCGCCAGTTCAGTGCAACTTCGATTGCTTCGACTTCGGCAATGTCGCCAAGTCGGTAATGCACAATGCGCTTGATCAAGAAAACTTGGCGATAGCTTCAATGAATCCAGTCGCGACTGATTGGCTTTTGGAAGACACCGATCGAATCTCATGGCCTGAGTTCTCAGGCAACATTCACCCACGCGCTGTTCAATATCTGATTCAGCATCCGGAACTGATTCACTCGGACTGGTTTTCATCCAATTCAAATCCACTAGCGGTCGAGTACATGCTGCGTCATCGGGAATTGATTCACGTTGAGTGGCTGTGCTCCAACACAAGTCCAAGGGCGGTGCATGTTTTGGAAACACACGTGCGGATGAAACATCCTGATCTGAATTGGAAAAAGATTTCGCGCAATGTTAGTTGCCGCCACATCATTCTCAAGAACCTACGCATGGCGGACTGGCGAATGATTTCAAAGAATCCCGCAATGATTGATTTGATCAAGGAGGAACTGGCTCAGGGAAATGACAACCGTGTCGTTTGGGCTTATCTTTCAATGAACACTCACCCCGATGCAATCAACATCTTGGCCAAGAACATCGATCGGATCTGTTGGAAGGCGTTGTCTAGGAACAAGGGCGCATCGTCGCTCATTGCCAAGCACAAGATCGACGCCCGTGAAACATGGTTGTCATCTAATCCTGCGGCTTTGGAAACACTGATCGCAGGTGCGCATGCCATTTGGAAACCAGCGCTGTACGCACATTGCTACTGGCATCCTTACGTGGATCAGTTCATTGCGGATAGGAGTCCATTCGTATTCGATTCTTCTGAGGTAAAGGAAGTGCCATATACAACGACCGTGATGAGGCATCATTACCTGTACATGCGGAAAGTTATTGAACACGAGCGCATGAATGACTATATGCTCCGTAAGTACAAGTGCAATGACAGCCGCACTTTGCACAAGATCATGAGTTGCTTGATTGACCAGGGAGATAAAAAAACTGACGCCGCGTTCTCCAAGTTGAGCAAGCTCAAGGATCAGAGAAACGTCATTGTGCATAGCACGAACTGGGCGCACTTAGAACGGTGCAACATCCTTGCGGAAGTTCGGAAGGAGAGCCTCTCCAGCAGTGAATGCGATCGGCAGCTGTGGGAACAATCGTCGCGGTACATTCAGCTGATCCATGCGTACGAAGCGCTGGAGCGCGAAATAAAAAAACTACAACCGGACCTGTTCAAACAAATGGAGAAGGCGGCCAAGATCTACGAATGGCTTGAGTCTGAACCTAAGCCGCCGGTGAAGCCAAATCATTTCAAACGGCTGTACGATATCCGCAAATCGATCGTACATTCGATCTCTTGGTTTGATATCCGCATTTGATTTTACGAGACTATCTGTATAGGAGCAACAGATGGTCTCTGTTTTTGTAATCGCGTGCGCGGATGAGAAGAATGGCATCGGTAAGGATGGAGGCATCCCATGGTCGTTGAAGCCGGACATGGTTCGCTTCTGCAAGATCACAAGCGGCTGCACTGTGATCATGGGAAGAAAGACGTGGGAATCACTTGGTTGCCAGCCTCTGCGTGGTAGAATTAATATCGTTGTATCGTCTAACAACATTGAGTCGATCTTGACCAGTCCTAGTTTGGAAGGGGCAATCGACATGGCGATTCGGATGCTCAAACCAATCTATATCATTGGCGGAGAGAGGCTATACACAGAGGCGATGAAGATGACATCGAAAGTACTACTGACCCGAGTCAAAGGGTGCTACGGGTGCGACGCAATGTTTCCCATGGACTTGGTTGTTGCAAAGAAGTCGGAGATAGGTCAGTGGCAACGATACAATGATATCACATATCGCTACGAGACTTATGAGCTATCATAGAGGCTTAGCCGCTGGGTGATTCGCAATGATACACAAATGCCAATGGATAAGACAAATACTTGAATCGAGGCCGTGCTCACCGAGTTGGAGTCAAACATCGATGAGAACAGGAATACCAAAAGCGATACCAGCGCCAGTTGAAGAAAGAAACACTTCATTGCAACCACAGATTGCTATATTCAATCAGAGATTGTACGCGCAACCACAGATTGCTATATTCTAAAATTGAAACAATATATACTCAAAATACAATGAGAGAAGCAGCGAGTGTAGCGTTAGTAGTATTCGTAATCGGATGCGGATTCTTCGCGATGTATGCGATCTGGGGGGCGTACGAGCTATGCAGGGCGGTGGTGGATACTAACGATCGCGATTCTAATGAGACGATATCGATCGAGGATGACTACAAGGACGCAAGCAGTCTAGCCTAAGCGGATTCAATCCACAGCCAGTTGTAGGCTTTCTTTTTTTTATAATCGGTCAGCCAAGCCCACATCGATTTGTCGCCATGCAGCTCCATATCCGCGAGGATCTCACCGGCGCTCAGCATCATCGAAACAATCCCTTTGCCCTTAGTCTGCGCCTTGACAATAGCCTTGGCGCACATCGGATGCAAGAGCATCGGCTTGGTGCCTTTCAATTCATCGGCCGAGAAGCTGACCTTGCCTGATCGCACTGCTTTCTGAAGCTTCGCCGCGGGGATGCTCCCGGACACTTTCACGATTTCATAACCGATGTAGTCGCGCATTTCTATGTATTAGCTCAGATATATTTTTTTGAACGCGCATATATAGATTATCAATATGGACCGACTCCGAGCGCGCATCCCGACCGGCGCACTCAGTGCGATGAATGCCGTCAAGTCTAGCGTCGGCGCCGTTTCCAAAGGAGCCGCCATCGCAGCCGCCGTTGGACTTTTCATTCTTGCCGTGCTCATTCTCATAACTTGCATGTTTTGGGAAACAAGCTCCACAGGATCGCGTGTAGGTTTGACCATCGTAGTCGGTCTAATGCATGCGCTCCAGTTCGCCATCGGTTATTACTTTGTCGTATATCGCTCCGCGAAGTATCAAGCGGTAAAGAGTGCGAACGCCGCACTCAGTGATGTAGCCGCTGCCGTTCCTGAAACATTCAAGCAAAACATTGTTGAAGCGCATAACGCGTCGGAGCTAGCAAAGAAAGCCAACGATGAGTTCCGCAAAGGATTCAAACGCGAGGTGGCTAACCGATCGGTAGATGAACTACTTCGGAGACATCAGGCACTGAACGCGGATGATGCTGCTAAGCGAAGCGAACTTGCGCGCAGACAGCAAGAACTACTATCAGTAGCAGTGTCGCCCAGTTCGATCCCGGCAAGCAAACCAGTTGAGACAGAAGTGCCGCAAGTAGTCGAGAACGATATCATCGACGCACTCACTGACAGCCAGTGATCATCGCGACACACTTTGTAGCTTTTTTTCAGCGACCGCGTCAGATTTAGATTCTATATTATAACCAATGCCGTACTATACAAGAACTGGGAACAAGGTCGATAACCCCACCAAGTTTGGCATAAAGGCGGAACCCTCTGCAACCATCCACAAAGTAGATGATATCGTAGATGTGATACTCTTCGGGCTGAAGCAAGGGGCGTATAGCACGAACCCCCAAGTCTTAGCTGATGTAATCAAATCATATCCACTTCAAGGATCACCAACGTCCAGTACATGGGCGCCGCATTGTAATGAGAACATAGATCAGCCGATCAACTGCATTAGACTACGACGCTCCACCATGGATTCAATTAATCAATTTGCGGTCAGTAAATCAGTCGGTGCGTGGCACTACAATGGAAGCCACTCGGACAAGGTGCTACTAAACACAGTCCTCACAGGAGATGATTTGACATTCGCGAAACGGCGAAACTCAAAGAACAATCAGTACGACATGAACTCATCATGCACGGAGTTCTTCACTCTCTACAACAACATCAGCGCCCTCAATGAAATATTGTCATATGGATACCAGATGTTCAAGCCCGATGAATACAATCATCCGGAGAATTGGCTAGCGTATGCTACGACCTCAAACAGAAATAACTACAACTACTGCATGGTTTTGTATCTCACTAAAGAGCGACTCGCACTCGAATTGACTTGCCTGGCGCCACACAATGACGGCTTGATTATAAGCACGTGCCGTGATATACTAACCGCCAAAGAAGGCGGCACCAAAAACATGGCCAATAGTTCATGTATCAGCTCGACAACGATGCCAGACTGGAGCTTTAAATCATCACCAGACACGTTGAGTGCCGGCCAAGCGCTGTACTCGCCTAACTCGAAGTACAAGTTGCTCATGCAGATCGATGGAAATCTTGTCATCTACTCAGTCGCAGACAGAAAAGCCTCATGGTCATCTCAAACAAGCGGAGTTGATAACTACGAATCACGCTTGAGTATCCAGTCGGATGGAAACGTGGTCTTGTATCGCAAAAACGGAAGCGCTGCATGGAATACGGGCACATCCGGATGGGGAAATGTAGATTTGGTACTGGAGGATAACGGAGTTGCCTATTTGTATAGATCAGGAACTAAGAGTATAGTATGGGCTAGTAAGCCAGGCGGTGCGTATTCAGGAACTACTGCATTCAACTCATTCTGCAAGTCTCATCAAATCCCATCTATAAACGATAACATGGTCGCGAAGGCGCGGGTGAATCACTGTAAGATAGGGAGCAACATGATCGATGATCCTAACTGCAACTCACTCAGCGATCATACAATTGAGTACGATGGAGACAAAACGCTGAAAACAATGCTAGATGATCACGTCTCCCGCAACATCTGCACTGCCAACTTCGACCAAAAAAATAAAAAACTCGTGGAGTTTTGCTCATGCGTCAGACCGATTGGGGACGCGCTAACGGCGTTGAAAGAATACAATCTTGCGCCCAATTGCTGGGATGCTACATGCATGGCGAACGGATACAAGCTCAAGGCGAAGCCTGGATGTGAGGCAAACATTTGCGTCCAGAAGATCGATATTAGCAATTTACTGAGATCTGATTACTTCGAAGCCAAATGTAATCAGCAACTAAACAAGACCATAAATGAAAACACGGCCGTACAAACTAAGGAATCGGACTCCACTAAAACTGAAACGAAACCAGCTCCCTCAACTGAGCCGACTGAGGATAGCGGTGGGATCTCTGAAGCAGCGGACAAGATTGTTGATAAAGTAGCTAACATGCCGGCCGAAACGATTATATGGATTGTGGTAGGATTCATAGCGTTTCTGTTTATGGGAGTTTTGATATCAGTGGCCTTGAAACGGAAACCCACCTTGAAGAAGAAAAATGCAAAGAAGAAAGCTGCACCTGTGGTCGCTACAGTCGTCAAACCTGTAGCCAAGCCCGCAGTTGCATCGGTCGCGAAACCCGCGCCAGTGCCTGTTGCCAAGCCCGCAGTTGTATCCGTGGTCGCTCCAGCGTCCAAGCCTGTGGTGCCCGCTTAGTTGAACACCGCCACGATCCCTCCGATGATCAAACCCAGAGTTAGGATGAGGCTAATGGTCGCATGATGCGAATCATTCACTTCAGTCGAAACCTTCGAGTACGATGCCGTGCATTCGACGCCTGAAACAGTTGCCACAACATCAATGCCTCTTGATGTATTCGTGAGCGTGAAGTTGTCCGGAGAGACGCCGATGGCTGCGTTGCCTTGGATGATGGCGTATAAACTTGAACAGTAGCAGCCCGCAGTCGTAGTTGCGACCGAACTAATACTCAAATCAGCAGTCCATGACGATTCGACTGTGTATGACGCCGAGCATTTGTAGTTGCAATCGCTTGGCTGGTTGCACACATCAGGAGATACTGAGACGCGTTCAAACTTGCCGATGAATGAAGATCTGGGCATCGGCGTGGGAGTTGAAGGCAATGGAGTTGGCTCTGGGGATGGAGTAGAGGGCCCGCAAGGTTCTCCAAGAAATGGGGTGTCGCCGTTTCCACACACGCAATATGCCGACATATAACCCATACCCCCCTGACAACCTTGATCTACCGACCCGCCACATTTGATTGAGCAACGCTCATAATGATCGTGACAATCTGGAATGCACGAATTGAAATCTGGTGGTGAAGCAGGCGATGATGACGTTGCGGGTCTGCAAGGTTCTCCAATCGAAGGAGAGTCGCCGTTTCTACACGTACAAGAAGCCGACATCCCGCTTGAACCACTTTGACATCTTTGGGTATATGATCCGCCACATGCAGTTGAGCATCGCTCCCCGTGGTCATCGCAATACCAAAAGCATGACGTCGATACTGGAGCAAGCGTTGTAGTTGTCGGCGATGGAGACCAAGTTGGAGTCGGCGTCGGAGTGATAGACGGTGATGACACGCATAAATATGCGGTCCAAACATAGAAGTCGCAATCCATCCATGAGTTGGCGCAATAGACCGTGATATCTATGTCGGTATTGGAATACGAAGAATCGTATTTGACGACGCTTTGGTAGCACCGAGGTTGATTGAATCCGATAGTTGGTTCGTATCCATTGGACGCACTTGAGATCTGGAGGTTGTCATTGTCGGTGGTGTAGATATAAACGCCAAAAAGTTCGACCACTTGATCGGCTTCACATGTGCCGAGTTTGGATCGCACAGTCCCACTTGTCTTGGCTTTGACCGCGAAGAGCGGATTGAGTGTGCAAGTTCCAGAACACTCAACATCACAGGCTTCGGTAGTGGCAACGAGTGCAGCGATGAGCGCGATGATCTTCATGACGGGCTTCTCTTGCTTGGTGTAGTTGTGGAATGAGCAGAGGTGACGCGCAACCATCGGATCACTAGGCAAAGTTAGCTTTCTCTAGTGATCCATTCTTAGATGTTGAAGTGCCAATAGATCAAAGATACTAGCTCCACTAGTGATCCATTCTTAGATGTTGAAGTGGCAGGTTGGCAATACTAGCTTTGACTAGGCATTTCTAGAAATGTCAAACTGCTCAACCGATGAAACTACGTCGACTGATGATAGTGAAATCGCTGAAGTTGCCAACCGAAACGATTATGGATTGTGATAGGATTCATATAATTGTTTCTGTTTTTAAGTTTTTTTAACATTAGTGGCTTTGGAAAGCAGACCGCCTTTAAGGATCCGGCGCCCAAGCCTGTAATCGCTTAGTTGAAAACCGCCACGATCCCGCCGATGATCAAACTCAGAGTTAGGATGATACTAATGGTCGCATGATGAGAGTCATTCACTTCAGTCGACATCTTCGAGTACGATGCCGTGCATTCGACACCTGAAACAGTCGCCACAACATCAATACCTCTCGATGTCTTTGTGAGCTTGAATTCATCCGGAGAAGCGCCAATTGCTACATTGCCTTGGACGTTGGCTGATAAACTTGAACAGTAGCAACCCGCGGTCGTAGTCGAAGCAGAACGAATACTCAAAGTGGATCCTGACGATTCGACTGTGTATGACGCCGAGCATTTGTAGTTGCAATCGCTTGGCTGGTTGCAGATGTCAGG
Source organism: Pythium dissimile (assembly GCA_023336445.1). Classification (NCBI taxonomy): domain Eukaryota; phylum Oomycota; class Peronosporomycetes; order Pythiales; family Pythiaceae; genus Pythium; species Pythium dissimile. Next base: position 22,851 of record JAADWZ010000060.1, read on the forward strand.
AGATACTGAGACGCGTTCAAACTTACCAGTGAATGAAGTTCCGGATATCGAATCATCTGGGGTAGGAGACTGTGATGACGTCGATGACCCGCAAGGTTCTCCGATGGGTGGGGAGTAGCCGTTTCCACACTTGCAAGAAGCAAACATCCCACTTGTACCACTCTGACAGCTTCGCGAGAATGATCCACCGCAGGCAGTTGAGCATCGCTCTCTGTGATCCTCGCAATTTGAAAAGCATGGCGGTGGTGGCGATGTAGTCTTAGTTGTCGTTGATGATGAGCCGCAGTAAAATGTGGTTTTGGTATAGAAATCGCATGTCATGAAAGAGTTGGCACAGTAGACCGCGATATCGATATCGGTAGCTGAATAACCGTCGGCCGGTGCCATAACCCGGTGATAGCACCGGGGTTCATTGAATCCGGCAATTGGCTTGTATCCATTGGGCGCACTTGATATCTGGAGGTTGTCATTGTCGGTCGTGTAAAGTTCGACAAAAGCTAGCTGAACCACTTGACCCGCTTCACATGTGCCGACTTTGGATCGTACGATCGCACTTGTTTTAGCCTTGACCGCGAAGAGTGGATTGAGTGTGCAAGTCCCAGAACACTCTACGTTGCAAGCGTCGACAATGGCAAAGAGTGCTGCGATGAGCGTGGCGATCTTCATGGCGGAGGACTTCTCTTGCTTTGTGTAGTTGCGGAATGAGCAGAGATGTTGAAGCTACTAGATTGACAAAGTTAGCTTTCACTAGTGATACTTCTAAGTTGGCAAAACTAGTTTTGCCTAGGCATTTCTAGAAATAGAGAAACCACTCATTTCTTTTTTTAAATTGGACCGCTGCCTAAAGATGTGTAGCGGACCTTCTTGTCCGGGATATCCGCATTTGGAGCGTCGGCAGGTTTGCGCTTGTTCGTTGATTGCCATGCCAACCAATTCTTTATGTCAGCTAGCTCACGAATAGTTTGCATTCGCATCTCTCGCTCAGCATCTAATTGAAGCCTAGTATCAGCCCATACGTCGGCGTTTGATTGCCGCGCATCAGCTTTCACTTGCTGTATCTCCGCCTCTGCTTCGACTCTTACTTGTAGCACTTCCGCTTTTGCTTGCTGCACTTCTTCTAGTAAGTGTTTGATAAACTCGTCTCGGTTCATGGCGAATTCGAAAGTGAAAGCTGATGCGAGCGCAAAAAAATAACTACGCGCTTAAAACCGGTTATGAAACCGGCGTTTCCTCCTCCTCTTCCTCTTCTTCCTCTTCCTCCTCCTCTTCTTCTTCCTCCTCTTCTTCTTTCACCTTTTCTTTCCCTACACCGAACATCTTGCAAAACAGGAAGAATGGTGGTAGCTTGCATAGCAAGGACTTTCCAGCCACCGCAAATAATATCAACCCGATGAACGCAACTACTATGATGATCACAGGCATCATCCACGCTGTCAATAGTGAGTTAAACATCGATGAGATATTATCTAAAGCGCCTGAGTGTGTAGCAGTGATCTTGAGCGCTGATTCCACGGCGGCCACTATTTCTTTTTCATTATTTATAACATTGGTCATGATATTCTCGGATACCATGATAACTGCGGCTGTGTTTGATACATTGACGTTCGATACGTTCTTGATATCGGTAATCTGCTGCATCGACGCGGCGGTTAGCGAATCGTTAATGATCTTGTTATCAAAGTTAGTCTGAATCTTGTTCTTGATGTTTGTTAGTGGCGCTATGATTGTTGCAGATGCGCCAACCGTACCAGACGCTTTAGATATAAAATCATCTTCAATCTTGGTCAGTAGATTACTCTTGATCTTGTTTGAAATCTCGGAGTTTGCAATTGAAGACGCGCTGATATTGATCTGCATATCATTCGTCACTGATATACCACTACAGAATTTACAAGCAGGGGGTTCGTATGATTTTACCATTTCAATTTTCTCCTTCGCACTCATTTCTTTGTCATCCATTACTGACTGAGCGAACGATTTACCTGCCGAAGCGCATTGTTCGGCAACCTTCTTAATGACATCCGAATCGCATGATATGGTAGTTTTTTGCAATCCACTAGCAGTGGTTTTGAATTCGTTCAGCGTAGTGGATACGACGTTAGACACGAAGTCATTTGCGATATCATATTTAGGTTTGATTGAACTCACTTGAGCTCCCATGTCTCTTATAATATAGGACAGCAAAGTTATGCTCTTGTCATTTATCAAAAAAACCAACGGAGACATCCTCGGGGTGTTTCTATTCGTGATACTCATCATCCACTTCTTGATGCTCGACGATCGAACGCTGTACCAAAACCTGCTTCTAGTGGGATGCCTCGGCGGGCTCATCGTAGATGTCGGGATCGTTCTAGCAACGTTAAAATAACAAACGCTACATAAATATAAAAGCATCATGGGAGTCAAGTGCTTGTTTCCCGACTGTACGGTGGTCTCACGCGCTGGCCGTATGTGCAACATACACAAGCCCAAGAAGATGTGTAGGCACCCTAAGTGCTCGAGTAGATCAGCCGGTAGGGGCGCATGCATTCGTCATGGCGGCGGCTATCGTTGCATTGAACCGGACTGCTTTCGATCTGTATTGCGAAACAAGAAGTGTCGAACTCACTTACGTCCGTATCTTTGCAATGAGGCGAACTGCAACAAGAACTGGACTCAAAATCATAAGTGCCCCAAGCACTTGGTAAAGTACATCTGCAACGAACCAGACTGCGGTCTCCTCTCAAGTGAGATCGATTCAAAGTGTGTTCTCCATACCGCGTATCAGTGGAGCTGCGCGGTTCCCGATTGCCTCGAATTCGTAGTTATTGAAGGCGAGGTATGCATCGGACACATCATTGACAGTTGCATGTAAAATAGCATTTTTTTATCTCAGTATAGAGATGTCGCAGTGTATTGTTTCCGGGTGTAGCAAGGTCGCGGACGCGGAAGGCGCCAAGTGCTGGAAACATAAAACCGGCAAGCTATGCAAGATTCCTGGATGCACTTCGTACGCGAAGGGTGGCGGCATGTGTGCTCGCCATGGTGGAACGTCGCGTTGTAAGATCCCCGAATGCACTTCATACGCGAAGCGTGGAAACCTGTGCGTTCGTCATGGTGGAGGGACGCGCTGCAGCGAGTCTGGTTGCCCCAAGATTGCTATTGGTAGAGGTCTGTGCTATGGTCATGGAGGAAGGCAATGTAAGATAGTCGGATGCACCAATCGGTCAGTCAGTATCGGCCTGTGCGTCAGACATGGTGGAGGTAAGCGCTGCAAGGTCCTTAGTTGTACAAGCTGTGTAGCGATCGGTGATGTATGCGCGCGTCATGGAGGTCGTATGAGTTGCGTTATCGATGGATGTACAAACCAAGCTATGCGTAAAACGGGATTGTGTCCGCGTCATAAAGGGGCGGCGGCTCATCGAACTTGCGGAGCCATTGGATGCTTTGAAGTCATTGAAACCGCGTTCAAGCTATGCATTCCACATGCCATCGAAGAATGCTTACTCGAATGATGGCCGGTATCATTTGGATGGGCTGGGGCTGCATATTTGCGTATGCGCTATTCTCTCTTACAATTGGCATATGTATGTTCTACGAACGGGTAGAAGCACGCGATCGTAAGGAGTATAGGCAACTCGCTTGATTTTTTTATCGAACGCTGTCAAGCATCAAAAGCATCCCGTGCTGGAAGTTGAGCGTGCCCTCGACTTGAGTCGCTTTGTCGTAGAGTTGTTGCATGAAGCGGGTAAATGCGTCGAAGAGATCGTCTCTGATGGACGTTGATGCGTCTCCATCGGGACGCAGGTCTTCTGGGATCGTACGAAGAAATCCAACTTTTCTGGAGAGGAACGTGTGGACGTCTCGTCCGCGCAATCCACGTCTGTCATTGTACTCATACCCAAGAGAGTTGAATCGGTCATTGTCCTACGTATGCGCTTCTGAATTAGAAGTTAGCGCAGCTGGGTTTAAATGATCAATCAAAGACTTGTCGTACCGTCAATGGCAATTCGCGATTCGCGGCACTGGCAACATGCTGACCCATGGTTATCGCACTGCCTGTTTCAACTCTCTCCACCACTTGAAACCCTTCTTCGCGAAGCTTCGCCTCTTCTCGATCGACATGCCGTTTCTGTCCTCTTCGATACTTTCCGATGTACTTGTCGCCTTCTCGTTTCTCGGCGATCAGAAAGTGTGGCTGAAGCTTCGGTTTGATCGGCCTGGATGCTTTCGTGTGATGATTGTTGTCGATGTCTTCTGTGATAGCTTGCAACCGAGTCCCGACGATGCGTTCAATAACAGCAGTCGCCATGCCCCGAAAGAGACGATCGCTTTGCGCAAGCTGCTCCCGCATGAAGCGCGCGTTCTCGCGCTGATCAGCAGTGGCCTCACGCCGGTCCTCCCGGTCTTCGCGCCGATCCTCCCGGTCTTCGCGCCGATCGTCTCTGGCGTCGTCGAGCTGTTGTCGCTGGTGTTGCGCAGTTGCCTCCACCTGCTGCTGGAGTCGCTCGTTCTGCTGCCGAAGCTGTGCGTTCTGCTGCTGAAGCTGTACAACCGTCGCCTCCGCAGCCGCAGCGCGCTCTATAGCATTCACATTTTGGTTGTTCTGTTGCTGGAGTTGCGCGACTTGCTGTCGAACGCCTTGGAGTTGCGCGACTTGCTGTCGAACGCCTCGGAGTTGCTCGCGAAGTTCCTGGCGCACATCGCGTAGCTCTTGCTCTCTGCGGTCAAGTTGCTCGCGAAGTTCCTGGCGCACATCGCGTAGCTCTTGCTCTCTGCGGTCAAGTTGCTCGCGAAGGAGCACGACAATCGGGTCGTTCATGTTTGTCTTTTTGAATGATGGAGAAGCGACGTGGCGGGAAATGAATTGCAAGAATTGAGAATTGAATCGTCTGAATTGCACGCGATGCCAAAATTGATCAGTTGCATAAGTAAAATAACCATGGACGCTAACAACGAGTTTCAACATCAACCGTACTTGGTTTTGCGCGAGTGGATCGATCAAACCAAGTTGCAATGGAACTGTTTAAGTCGGAATCCGAATGCGATTCATTCACTCGAAGCTAACCATAATTTGATCGATTGGGAGTATTTAAGTGGAAATCCAAATGCGATTCATCTCATTGAAGCCAACTCGGGCATGATCGATTGGAAGTGGTTAGCAGCACCGCCAATGATTCGCGCGACGCTACCAGTCGGATATTTAGCAAGACCGAGCTCGCCACCGAACGACAGAAACGATTCGCCACCCGTGTTCAGAGTAATCTTGCTACGGTTAGTGGGATTAGCCATCAAAGCGTTAATTGCTTGAATCAAAGGAACTTCAGCACCAGTCGAGTCTATCACACGATCTTGAAGCAATGGACTAGCCATGATTGCCGTAAGCTTAGCATTGGCATCGGCAGTGGCTCCGTTGTTTGCCAATCGGATCAATTCAACCATGCTGAGCAAGAATACTTCCAACGAGTTGTGCAACTGCTGAACCGTACGGAAAGGCATGATCACGAACTCATGGAACGATAGGTAGATATCATTGGACGACTGGTTCATAGTGTCCGACTCCTCAATCGCCTTGACGATCATGTCGTACTTCTCAGCCATCGAAGTCTTGAGCGCGATAGTTTTCTTGAGCGATCGAATGCGATCCTTGATGGTGAGCACGTGTTGATTACCACCGGCTCCGTATTGAACCGCATTGGCGCCTTGTGATAGTTCCTGTTCAATCTTCTGACGGAAGTCCTTGAGAATGCGGTAGTCAGTCAGCTTGTTGATCTTCTCTTCTGTGGTCAGTGCGGAATCGTTGAGCGACGCCTTGAGCTTGATGAATGCATCCGAAGGCGACTTGCCTTGGAACTCCGATCCTTCATCAAGGATATCCAAGTCGTTGTTTGTGTATCCAGCCTCATTCACCGACAGCGTGCGCTTCGCCGCGTTCATGACCTTGTAGTAGTTCTGAAGCTCTTGACGCTTAATGATACCATAGCGGCGATTGATCTCAGACACCAATTCAAGCATGATATGGCGAACCAGTTCATCGCTCTTGACTGCACCCTTGTAGTGCTTGTAGATGGCATTGATCTCCGATACAATCTTCTTCATATTGTCGGCAGTGTAGATGCCGTTCTCAATGTGCTTGGACTTGTCGAAGATGTTTAGGATGAGTCCGGACCACACGCTTCCGACTTCGGGAACGTATGAGATCTGTTCATTATCAAGATTGGTTCGCACCGCTTCCTGTTTGTAATCCTTGTTGGCATCATCGAAGATGTGGCGGTAGAACTCAACTAGAAGTGGGAGTCGGACATAGAGCTCCACCGCATCGTCAATAACTGAATCATCGGCATCGGCACCACCCATGATCAGACGCGTCGGGTTAGTCATGAACGCGCTGCGAAGATTGTCTGGCTTTTGAAGAACCGCGTGGATGCCCATCACCGACATGATCTTACCGGTGATCGCCTTGATCGTGAGTACGAAGTATGTATCATCGATCGCAAACACACTCGTCGCGTTCTTGCGGGAGTATTGATTCATCATCTCGGTCAAGCAATACTTGACAACTACATTGGTACGTTCGGCAAGGCCAGCGTAGATAGCGGGTTTGTTGCTATCTGATAGGCCTCGGAATAAGCCTGTCAGGAATCCAGTGTTGGGGTCGGTGGTGTCCGTAGGCGCGGCCGTCTCTGGTAAGTTGAGGTATTCGGAGAAGCCGTGGAGATGGATAAGCTCATCAATAGACTTGTAGCCGGTGAATGTATCTAGAGAAACAAACGACTTACGCTTAACATCGCCGGCAATATCGTATTCGATTTGTACTTTCTGGTTTCGCTGACTCTGGGGTAAGGCTAAGATCGCCGATGCCACATTGCCGCTCAATGCAACCGCAGTCCCATCTACTACAATTGTGAAGTCAGCTCTGGTAGTACTACGCGGTGCTCGTTGTAGTCGCATCAAGAAGTTGATGAACCATCGAACCTGGTCATCGTCCATTTGGTTAAGGTCATACAAACCAAATCGAAACATCTGGAAGATGTACGTGGTCTTGCCCAACCGCGCGAAGATAGATGTGATGAGTTGCTTCAAGGTCTTGAGGCTACTCGCGCCGGCCATCATCTCCTTGAAGTTCTTGAGATCGTTGATACACTTGAGAATACGCAGCTTGTCAATGGAGTGCTTGTTGAAGTTGATCCCGAATGTATCAGGATCTATGCTCTGCGCGCTCGCAAGTTTTATTTTTGTGTCTTCGTAGGAGATGACGCGCTTGATGTCGTTGTTGTCGGTGAATACTTCCAATCCGGACGTGTTCATGTCGAATGCAGATACCCAGATGTAATTGACCAAGTTCTTGTAGATGTTCGACGGGGACATGTAAATGTTTTTCTCGCTCTTGAAGTCGCCGAACTTCTCGCTGATAGAAATGAAGTAGGAGATAATGTTCTTGAGCACGACAATGCCCTCAACGGCGCGACGGGATCGCTCATAGATCTCATTCGCACGATCTCCGCCTACACGACTTTCCAAATCAGCAATAGCCGCAGTTTGTCCGTAAGCGGCCGATACGAAGTTGTTGGCATCAATGTCTTCCGATCTCAAAGCGGTGTTGAACGATTCAAACATGCGTACAAGGTTATCGCCGGCCTTGACGTCGTACCACTTGGCAATGATCTTGGTCGCCGATAGCAACTTGTGGATGTCCGCAACCGCGTCGGGGTTCTTCGTAACCGTCTCCGTGAAGTGAAGGAGGTACAGATCAATCGCCTCAATCGTCTTGTACAGACCGATGCGCGCATCACGCTGCCACTTGTAGATCATCTTCAGCTTCTCCTTGCTGATCTTCTGACCGCTTGATGCGGATTCGTTGTACATATTGATCTCCAGACCCATGCCCGACTGGTTGTCGCTGATCTCATTCAGGATCGTGTCATACTCACTAGTGATCTTGTTGATAGCGTCGCCGATAGTCTTGCCCACGCTCTTGGTGTAATCCTTGGTGTATTCACCCAATTCCTTGTTGGTGCGTTCAAGGTTCGATCGGAACGTTGCCACGCTTCGGAAGAAGTCGATCTTCTTGACCGCAAGTTTGAGATTATCGAATGGGTTGAGTAGCGCGGTGATGTTGATTCGCGAAGTGTCCGCGCTGAACAATTCGTTCATGGCTTCAGTCGAGCCGCCCGACTTGCGGATCTCATCACGGAATGCCTTCACCTTGTCGTTGTGCTTCTCAATCGTGGCGACCGCGCCGAGACACGCCGCGGCGAAGCGTTTCGTATGCGAGCTCTTGTCCATAGCATCGGCGGTCCGCGAAAGTGCGCGGAGAGTGGAGATAAAGCGATCCTTCACTTCGCGCGAATCTACTTCCGTGGCTTCGTTCAACTCAAGTAGATACTGATAGATCTTGGCAAGGCGCGTGGGGTTGTTCAGGTATTCACTGAGGCTCTTGAACGAATCAAGGAACTCAATGGTTTGATCATCGTAGTCGATCTTCTTTCCGAAATCGACGGCCATCTGTTCAGCCGAAGAGGCCATGTCGTTGATCGAAGTCGCGAACTCAGAGATGAACGCATTGACTACGGTGCGAAGCTCCTTCTGCGATTGCAGGAGACGATCTCCTAATCGCTGAGTCGCATCCGAAGTCGCGCCGCCACTAAACGATACCGATTCATCGACTTGGCTGTTCCATACATCAGCAAGCTCTCTGAACTCACCATTGCCATGCGTGGCAAAGAGTTCGCGGAGAATGACCGATGCCTCTTGCAAGCGCGAACCGCCCTGTCGCATCGCCGATAGATCATTGCGTACAGCTGCGGCGTTTGCCGCAATGGAGTTGAGTCGGTTCAGGTTGGTGAATGCAATGGACAGCGCGTGAGCTTTAGACGCATTGTCGTTAAGATGCTTGATGGATCGGATGTGATCTACGAATCCTTTCTTCGTTTCCAGAAAGTTGCTCAACTCTTGCTGAGTCGTCATTCCTGCATCACGAGTAGAAGAGAGTGCGGCGATTTCCGCTTCAAGCAATTCGGCAACCTTGTTGAGCATCTTCTTCGCCTCACCGTCGCACGAATCGCGAAGTTCTACGACAAGATCCGTGAGCATGTTCAATTGAATCAGTCGCTCCTTGATTGAGGACACACCGCTTTCTACTCCGCCGCCCAACTGTTCAGCGAACCCACCAATGAGTTCCATGACATGCATGCTCTTACCACCAAAGCTATCATCACCACCGCTGATTCCAGCACCAAATGATTCGAGGATGCGATCTAGGTTGCCGCCGCACACTGAGAGCGCGCGATCCGAACTAGAGATACCACGACCAAGAACAGAGCCTCCGGATAATTGTACGTCGACCGCATCTAGCGAGTAAGCCGCGGCGCCATTGATCGAATTTACAATTGCGTCCATAGCCGATGTATATGTCTATATCAGTGCGAGAGATCATCGTTGGTCGTTTATAATTAATATTAAATAATCACGACATCTGCGTTTGACTCCCCGACATAAAAAGGAAGTACAAACAATGCGGCGGTCATAAACTAATTGTAATCATTATTTAATACTGGCCGAAAGTTTGTACCTACATACGCACGTTCATGCGGATATAGAAGACTAGTGCTGAAATAATTATATTTCGATTATCAAGGATTAACCCTGTTCTTAATATAATATAACAATGTCGGGTAAAAACAAATCCAAATTCACCTGTCTCTTGACGCTGATCAAGCACGAGTCGAAGGATCTCTATGATATCATCGGCGATCTTTGTCTAGATGGCGCCTTCCGTTCCCAGAAGTATGTGAATACTCTCCTGATGCCCAGCAAGAAGCTGGTGAGCAAATTCAAGGAGATGATTGACAAGGACCAAGATGAGCAAGTGATCAATGGTATCCGGTCGTTGATGTTGAAGGGTCATCTCACGAAGGCGGATCTCAAAGCCGACGCCGTTATCGGTACGCTGCGTTATGGTTATATCCTTGCGGATCCTGCCGCTGTTGCGGGTGCGATCACTAAGTCGGACAAGAGTCTGATCACTACAAAGGGCGATGCCGTCGTAACGATTGTGTATAACTACAGCGGAGACATGCCGCCTGCTACCAAGGAAGGCAAGTCGCCTGCACCTGAGTACGTGAGTGTAGTCAAGAGCGGTAATGATATGAAGGAAGTGAAGCACATCCAGACCCTTACGAAGTCATTGATTCACGAGAACAATGCCTCCACCACTATCAACAACTTCTTCAAGGCGGTTGCCGGCGGTCTTGCGATTCTTCAAAACAAGGGTGGCGATGAGTTCCACCGCGCTAAGTATTTCCTTGCGGCCAATCCGATTCTGTCTTGGTTCTACCTTACCATGCCCGGTCGCACCGATGCACTTCTGACTCATGAAGATCTTGCTGAGTTCGAATGGCAGAATGTGATTGAACCAGCTACTATCATTAACGCTTGCGAGACATCAGACAGCTACACTCTCAACAAAGAGGCTATGAAGAACATCAAGGCGGCGCGATCGCGATTGGTAACTCAAGGCGACAAGTCTTCATTGATCAAGATGATTCACGACTGTTATCGCAACGACGTAGATAAGCTGGTCGAAAAAAAATCCACAGACGCGCTCTTCCGATCGGAAGGATTGCTGAAGCTGGTGATGGATGAGAATCGTTTCATCTATGAGTCTGCGATCAATAGTTGGGAAGAAGTAGATGACGCGATCAAGGCGATGGGCGCGATCGCTTGGACCGATCCTAAGAAGAGTCTGGTCTTGTGTGATCAGAAGATTCAGGATTGCCTCAAGTCTCACGAGGCGTTCCTCAGCGGTCCTACTATATTTGTGAAGTCGGTCTATTTCCTGTACGTCCCTCTTACGGAGACGGTTGAAGAGCAACTTTCGTCGCAGATGACCGGTGGTGCTATCAGTGGTGGCAACCCTAACACGGTCAGTAGTGTCGTATTCTCAGGCGGCGCTGCCCGTAAGGCGATGAAGAAATCGTCTGATGTAAAGCTGAACGCCTTGGTAAAGATGCTCAGCAAATCACAGCGTGAGGCTCTCAAGAGCATGCTATAGAAAGCGAAGTGTCTTTTTTTATCTGAAAAAAAAGAGCACGCTCTAGATCCATTCAGAGTTGTCGTGAATGGCCATTTTGAGTTTCATGAGTTCGATCTCCAATCCCATGATATGAAGATCCTTGTCTTTGAGTGCAATGATGTGTTCCAATTCTTGGATCTTGTGTTGAAACGATGTAATGAGATGCTCATCCATCTTACTGGCGCTGAAGCAGTCTTCTTCAGTTTCGAGTTCGCTTGAATCGTCTTGGAAGAACGATTTCACTTTGTTCGAGAATATCAATGAATCAATCCATCCTAGATATGTATCGATGAGTGGATGCACATGATTGAGCAGTGTTCGTTTGAGGATTGGGTACGATATGTATTGTTCGATGTCCGTCCCTACCTGAAGCGATGTGAAATCAACTGTTGAAGAAATGGTTAAGTCGAAGCTTCGTTCAACATCTTCCGCGTTGAAGAAAATGTTGAATAGGTTCTTAGTGCCTCTGATCGTTATTTGAATCGACTCTAAGCTCTCCGGGTACAGATTAGTGGATGTATCCACGATATCTAGCCTGAGATATTTCATTGTTATAATAATTTATTCTTGGGTTAAGTACATTGCTATAATATAATCAAACCATGGAGCGTCATACCAACTGGCAGAGCAAGCTATTCGACGGACTCGTCACCGACCCGGGTCGCCCCGTGAAGGTTTCGACTGGCAGTATCACCAAGGCCAACCATGAGAAGCAGTTGAGTGAGCGCATGTCTCCATCTATGGAGATGACTGGCGACAACACTCGCAATCGCGGCCTTCACCGCAACTCTAAACAAAAGTTCTCTGTTCATAGATCGATGGCATTCTTGGGTCAAGAGTAAGCTACTTGTTGTACGATACGATCTTGACCGCTAGCAGGAGTACGAACGTTTCGTTATCGATTGTGGTCTTGAACACCATCATGTTCTCTCGATCTACATAGACGTCAATGTTATCACTCAGAAGCGCAGTCGCTAAGCTTTGTATGTACTCGATGCGCACCGTGGTCGAAATGAAATCATCATCAGGCAGCGTACAGTTGATCTTGAATAGATCTGGAAGTGAGAACACGTGATTCACATCGATCGTTTTAGAATTGCTATCGAAGACGCGCGCAGTCGTCTAAACAGCAATGCTCAACTACGGGACCAAGAGATGATGCACGAGATGCGGGGCGATATCCTGAAGATGCGTGCCGATATCAATGATTTGAAGATGATCGTGTCTAAGATCGAGAGTCGATACGAAGATTATGAGCTCCAACTTGAAACCGGTCGGCTTCGCGAACTCTCAGTCGAAGAAAGAATCGATGATCTCGAAAAGGTTGTATGTGTCAGCCGGCTACAAGAGATAGACAGAGATCTACAAGCCGTTTGTTCTACCGTCAAATCTTTGATCGCCATTGACGATTTTGATAACATGACCCAGCGTAAGCGCAAGCTGTGATTACGCAAAAAAATTTATCCACCGCGGGCAATCTCTTGCCCTATTCGTATGGGCTGCATTGCGTTTCGGCATTGACGTCATGAATGATATCGATCAAATCATTGTATGGGATGTAGTTGTTTGGCTTCCAATAGATGCTCTTCGAATATACTTCGATTGGAACCACAATGTAGTCGTACGAATCATCATCTTCAATCTCATGTTCAAACGAACGGAGACCTTCCGAAGGATTCTTGAGGCGATCGTATAATTCGCCGCATCCCCAGTAATATGCACTCTTGTCATTTGATAGGCAGATGATATCTTCACCAGTCGCTGTTTCATTGTGTTTCAGAACTTCCGCGTGAAGCTCATCATTGAATTCATTCGCTTCCTTTTTCTTCTTCGCGTTGAACTTACTGATCTCACTCTTTAGTACTGCTCTATTCACCGTAATCGCATCGTTGATCGGAGTTATCGTTTGTTTGATAACTTCTTCTACCTTTGCTTGGACATTGCGTCTGAAGTCGATGCCATTCGCTTGGTAGAACTTATCTTGAACGATTGCGTACCCGTCCGCGGCCAGTTCTTTTTGACATCTGTTGATGTGATTGCTTTGACCGGAGCGAAGTACTAGTTTCTTATCGAGACCAAACTCTTTCTCCATCACTAGTGCGTAATGAATCAGCGATTTGTTTTTCGGATTCTTCGTTGAGGTCATGCACTTGTCTTTGAGACTAGTTTTAACTTCAGCGACTTCTTTCTTCGTCTCTTCGACTTCTTTCTTCGTCTCTTCGACTTCTTTCTTCGTCTCTTCGACTTCTTTCTTCGTTTGTACTACCTTGAGATGCGTATCAATAACACGATGCTTGGTCTCTTCGACTTCTTCTTTGGTCATGTCGAGCTTGTGATTCACTTCAGTTATCTCCTCTTGCATATCTATGATGTTCGCATTCGCAGTCTGTAGTGAATTCTTAGTCGATTGGGCGTATCCAAGAAGCTGTGCGATTTGAGCCGACTGAGTATCAATCATTCCTGATTGAGTACTAAGCTGCTCTGATTGAGTACTGAGTTGCTCCAACTGGGTACTGATCATCTCGGTTTGGTGATCAATCTTCTCAGCAAGCGTTCTGTTCTCTGCAATCATGAATGTATTCTTTTTTTTGAGATACGCCTTCTCATAGTCGGTGAAGAGCTTGAACATTTTCTCAAGTAAGAGATAGTACTTGACATAGATGACAGGATCAATAGGCTGATTGCCTCTGCGCTGAGCACGCATGAGGCATAACTTGAATGCTTCGGGTGTGAGATGATAGTATTTATGAATCTGAGCTCCTGTTTTACCACGCTCAGACACGTCTCTGAGCGTGTAATCTTGACCTTCAACTAGTCCTAAAGCGTTTAGCTTTTTATTAACATCGCTGGATTGCGTACTGGTCATGATTCCATACTCAGCTAGCTTGCTGTGTGGTACCACGAACTCATCCTCATGTTGCGTCAGATCCAAGAAGTACTCCATGAATGAGATATCCACATTATTGTAGAACTTTTCATGAATCAACTCAAAGAAGTCGGTCATAGACATCTTGACGCAATCATCCGCTAGTTTGGCAGCGTATGCTTGGGCGGGGTTCATGGCTGTTGGTAAAGGCTTAGGGGCTATGGCAAGGGGCTGTCGGCGGTTGCTATTATTTCGACTATTCTGTTCAATTTTAGTCTCTATGGTTTCACCTGCTGGCGGACGTCCGCCAGCAGCTCCCTAGTGGTACAGTTAGGTCCAAGTCAAGACTACCTGCTGCGGGACGTCTAGCAGCAGATTTTCATTTTTGCGAAGTATGATTTCGAAAACTCACTCGCCGATAGAAATCTCAGGGCGGGCTCAAATCTTTTTTCGTTTCAAAAAAATGAAAAAGTTGCTAAGAGGATTGCACAATCGATGACACTTAGCCATATGACATTTGCAATATCTTTGGTTGAAATAAAGGGTGTCGGATTGCGACGCCAAATCGCAGCCAATTCCGCAAAGCGGTGCCACTAACACGTTTGACAGACTGTGTAGTTATGTTTAGATGCGTAGATCATTCATTGAAGCGACGCCTGGTCCAATCTATATGTTTGTGAATTCTAGCATTGCCCATCGCATCTCTAGTATTCGATTTTTGACCTGTTCATTTACTTGATCATGTGCCAAAGTTAAAAGTGCCCAGCGCCTAGTCGCGCGTGGATGGTTCATCATTCTCCAATTTGCCATGGAAGAAGAACTTGCTCGAGTGAAACATGAGCTCGCTCAGGCGAAGGCTCGCTTGGCGGTTCAAACCGAATTCATCAAGCGCGACAATGAGAGAATCAAACGTCTGTGCAATTCGCTCGATGGTGTCGCCGAAGAGATCAAGCACATTCAGATAAAAAACGAAACTACTGAGTCTTGCGACAGATGGGGATCGCAAATGCAACAGGCAAGACCGGTATCTTCCACTTCATGGTATTGATCAGCTCGCGTTTGAACGGAGTAATGCGACTCGCGATCTCAGAGTAGTCGTAGGTCGGCTCCTCTACAATCAGTTTCTCTTGGAGCAGATTTAGTTTTGTTTCAAGAGACTGGAGCTTTGCATCTACTCCCTCGCGGTGCTTAAAGAGTTCGGTCAAGCGATATAATGCAAACGTATTAGTCTTGATCTTGGATACGATTGTGTTTGATTCTTGTTGCCAGTTTGATTGCATCCGATTCAGTTCGTCGGAGACTGTGTAGATCAAATCATTGATCGCGGTATCGGACTCAAGTCCATCCAATCTCTGATTGATCTCGGCAAAGTTTGATTCATTCTTCAACTTCGCGTTTTCAGATTGCAACTCTGTGATTTCAGATTGCAACCGTGTGTCGCGCTGTTTCAATTCCGTGATTTGACCTTGAAGTCCTTGGACGGTATGTGTCAAGTATCGGAGATGAGTCGAAAGATTCTCCTGATCGACAAATGGCCGAACTAGTGTCCAAATATCGATGATCGCTTGTCCAATTGCCATCGACATATTGGAATCAGATGTAGAATCCAAAATCATGGCTTGATACATGACTTGGACTTGATCAATGATCTCATCAAGTGAGACGCCGCTGTGGATCATTGTCGGAATCCGAATCAATACGATAACGATATCAACCAGTTCGGACATATCATGAAACTTTTTCTTACCGCACCCGATCCGGACCATTGGTTGCGACCAGACTGCCAAATTGATCCATTCGTTAATGATTTGGTAGATTCTGGGAAACATTGCGCGGTCTAGTGGTGAGCTAGCGTATTTCTTGATTTTGAAACTATTAGCCGAATCAAATGATGCACTGTATTCACTAAAGTATTCATTTCTGAATGATGCCACATCGGCGTTGATGTATTTGATTGATTTGTAGTCGTGTCCGGTGATTGCTGTGAGGTTATCTACACTTTGAGCGGTTTTGATACATTCCTTGAATCGGTTCAAGTGCCCGATCAGGATGTTTGCGTTGCGCTCGTATTGCTGAAACATGGTTGTCTTTTCTAGAGATGCCATCTGCGATTTTAACTGTGCCTAGACACTGCTAGAATCGTAATCACAAACGCATCATATTTTTTGCAATAGTGCTCAATGCATTTTATCTTCATATCACTGAAACACTCATTCTTGTACAATCATCACGATTAAGAGACACTTAGTCGCAAGATTAATAGGAGAATGATCCAATGAGATCAACCACATCGATTGGGATTACATAGATCAGCCGGAGCATGTCCATTCGATGCATGTGTTCGATTTGCATCTTTAGTGTAGATGAGTTGCGAATCTTGTGTTTGAATTCGTGTATTAACTCGCGCGATAGTGGATGCATGCTGATCTCATTCCAATCAACACGGTCTGCAAACTCACGGATGAACCCCTGCGATAGAGTCTGATGCCGACTGATTGGTTTCCAGCAAACACGATCCTTAAACTCGCGGATAAACTCTTCCGACAGAGTCTGATACTGACTTATCCATATCCAACACACGCGATCCTTAAACTTGCGGATTAATTCTTCCGATAGCGTTTGACTGATGCTGACCCAATGCCACTCTACTCTATCCGCAAAGGTTTGGATAAACTCTTCGGATAGCTTGGAGTTCTTGCTGAGATCAAACCAGTCCGTGTGCGCAAGCTTCATTATTATATCAAATAAAAAAATTAAGCCAAGTAGTCTTCCAGCTCGTTTCCCGCCTCGATCCACTTCTGAATGAATCGCGGGTGAAGGAAATACTCTATCAGGCCGAGACTTAGATCGTGGTGATCTGATTTAATCTTGTCATAGTCGTAGGTGAAGATGGATGGATTCTCACTGAACAAACCCCAATCGATCTTGTCTTGATTGGCTTCAAGGAGATGAATCGCATTCGGATTTCCACTTACCCCAAACCATCCAATCTTGTCTGGGTTGGCTTCTAGTAGATGAATCGCATTCGGATTATGACTCAACAACTCCCAATCGATCTTGTCCAGATTGGCTTCAAGTAGATGAATCGCATTCGGATTCATACTCAACCGACACCAATCGATCTTGTCTGGGTTGGCTTCAAGGAGATGAATCGCATTTGGATTCGCACTCAACTGCCACCAATAGATCTTGTCTGGGTTGGCTTCTAGGAGATGAATCGCATTCGGATTCATACTCAACTCACGCCAATCGATCTTGTCTTGATTGGCTTCAAGGAGATGAATTGCATTCGGATTACGACTTAACCACCGCCAATCAATCTTGTCTTGGTTGGCTTCAAGGAGATGAATCGCATTCGGATTCTCACTCAACCACCGCCAAACGATATTGTCTGGATCGGCTTCAAGGAGATGAATCGCATTAGGATTACGACTCAACCTATGCCACCAATTGATCTTGTCTGGATTGGATTCAAGGAGATGAATCGCATTCGGGTTTCTACTCAACTCACGCCAATCGATCTTGTCCAGATCGATCCACTTACGGACCGTAAGGGACTCTGGGAGTTGAAACGCCGTGTTTGTGTCCATGGTTATGTACTCATGCAACTCATGCAATTTTAACCTGAATAAATTAAGCCAAGTAGTCTTCCAGCTCGTTTCCCACCTCGATCCACTTCTGGATGAATCGCGGATGGAAGAAATACTCAGTCGGGTCGAGACTTAGATCGTGATGACTTTTTTTGATCTTGTCGTAGTCGTACGTGAAGATTGCCGGGTTCATACCCAACCTATCCCAGTTGATCTTGTCTGGATTGGATTCAAGGAGATGAATCGCATTCGGGTTTCTACTCAACTCATCCCAGTTGATCTTGTCTGGATTGGCTTCAAGGAGATGAATCGCATTCGGATTCTTACTCAAATAATGCCAATAGATCTTGTCTGGATTGATCCACTTACGGATCATAAAGAACTCTTGACGCTGAAACGCTGTGTTTGTGCCCATGGTTATTTACTTATACAACCTACTCAAAAAAAGAAGCACCTCGCCTAAGAGTTGGATACACACACATACTCATCGCAGCCCTCGCTACAGTCGCAGTAGTTAATCTGACTCGCCTGTAGGATCAATGCCCCAGAATATAACTTATCCGCATGAGGTTGGCAGAATCGTCCATCTACAGCGCGGGCGTCGCAGCGACGATGCGAATTATCCTGCAGGGCGTTGCACATGTAGAGGTTCGGATCTGAAGGACCGGGGGAATCGGAAGAATCTTCTTCGTCAATCTTCTTAATCATCCTCTTGTAC
Organism: Pythium dissimile; assembly: GCA_023336445.1. Taxonomy (NCBI): domain Eukaryota; phylum Oomycota; class Peronosporomycetes; order Pythiales; family Pythiaceae; genus Pythium; species Pythium dissimile. The sequence goes on from JAADWZ010000060.1 coordinate 41,078, forward strand.
AAATGGTTGTTAGCGATCATTGCAGCCAGAAGCTCTTCGTGAGCACGATCGGCGCCTCCTTCTTCTAATTCCATAAGGAAACAATCGCTGTTCTCAAGAGTCATCTCAAGCTGATCGGCTAGATCGAATGGATCCGACAGAGATAGGCGGTCCAGACTAAGTTGGTCGGATGACATGGTGTATATTTGGTAATAATATCTTCAATTTTAACATTATTATATACAATGATCGTCTATGTACTCAAGCTCCAACATGGTTGCTACTATGTTGGCCGAACTACTAATCTTCACCAACGCCTGAATCAACACAAAAGCGGTTGCGGATCGGTGTGGGTCAAAAAGCATCCGATGATTGAACTGATTCGCTCCGAAGAAGAACCAAGTCCGTTTTACGAAGATATGATTGTAAAGGAGACAATGAACCAATACGGTATCCACAAGGTACGCGGTGGCTCTTACTCGCAGCCGTGGCTGTCCAAAGATCAGATCAAGTTTCTGACCATTGAGCTACGGGGAGCGACCGACAAGTGTTTTCAATGCGGTGGAGACCACTTCGTGATTGATTGCAGGGGCTCTTCGTCGGAGGATGAGTCGGAGGGAGACTTTGCGCATGTCGAACCTCTTCCGACTATCGGCGAAAAGATTGCAGCCAGCGCCGGTCGAAAGATCAATCGACTCATGAACTACTTTGGATACTGATCGAATCGGAATCAGAATCAGCAGTGGTCATGGCCAACAATGTCTAGGCATTTCTAACTTTGCCCAGGGCAAGCTCAGCGAATCGCATTTTCAAAAAGTCATGGAGCGCGACGAACTTGTGCAGCAACTCATCGCGGACGCACACGAAGCCCGTACAGACGCCCGTGAAGCGCACCGTCAATTAGATGACGCGCATCGTCAATTAGATGACGCGCATCGTCAATTAGATGACGCGCATCGTCAATTAGATGACGCGCATCGTCAATTAGATGACGCGCACCGTCAATTAAATGCAGCGCGGCAGGAAGGTGGCCGCGCTGAAGAGCGGCATCAAGAAGTGATGCAGGAACTCAGAGATGTCAAGGGAGAGCTTGGCGATGTCAAGAAGATGCTCGTGTGGAAGTCGCGAACATCGACCAAGAATCCCGAGCAACTAAATCTCACTCACAAGTTTGCGATAACAGCAGGACGTAAGCAACGCATTCCAGGCACGTCTCGATACAACAACGTATCGTTAGAAGGTCGTGATCCGATCAAGATTGAAGAAACTCCATCCTTGCGCGAAGATGAATTCATTCGCATTCGAATGATCTCCGGGCAAGAAAAATATATCGACAAGTGCCTCGCAAGGTACTCAGATCTCGGTGAGCTACCTATGCGTCAAGGGTACATGGCGGGTGGAATCGACTTCAGGCAAAATGTCAAATCTGCGGGCAAGCGCAAGCACAGAGAAGTGGCAACCTTGGTCGGCAATGTGAGTAATCATGAGAAGAAGATCTGCGTACGGTAGCCTAACTAGGACTTTTATAGAGAACGCAAGAAGATGCATACCAAGATGCGCGGTGGTTTGTGTGGGACTTCCGTTCTCCCATTTCGTGGTTTGATACCTGGCGAGTGATTGACGCGACTCACGTCGAAACCATTGAAACGCCCGAAGGTTTAGACATCTTCGATTTGATTCGAGCGCGCATGGGTACTCCAATATTGCCGGACGATCTAGTCTTATGACATAGATATTGGATTGGCTTGTTCAATCAACTGAAGCTTCTGCTGATTAATTTTAAAAAAAGATCTACGCCAAGTAATCTTCTACTTTGTTTCCGGCTTCGATCCACTTCGCGATGAATCGCGGATGGTGGAAGTATTCAATCAAGTCGAACTTCAAATCGTGGTGATCTTGTCTGATCTTCTCGTAGTCGTAAGTGAAGATAGATGGATTCTGGCTCAAGCACTCCCAGTCGATCTCGTTTGGATTAGCTTCGAGTAGATGAATCGCATTTGGATTTTGACTCAGCCAATGCCAATGAATCTTCTCCGGGTTAGCTTCAAGGAGATGGATCGCATTGGGATTTGCGCTCAATCCGTTCCAATTGATCTTCTTTCGGTTAGCTTCTAAGAGATGAATAGCGTTTGGATTTTTACTCAACAGACCCCAATGAATCTTGTCCGGATTGGCTTCGAGGAGATGAATCGCATTTGGATTTCTACTTAACCGAATCCAATGAATCTTGTCCGGATTGGCTTCGAGGAGATGAATCGCACTAGGATTATAACTCAAGTTAGACCACTTTATCTTGTCCGGATTGGCTTCCAGCAAACGAATCGCATTGGGGTTTAAACTCAAGTTAGCCCACTTGATCCTGTTTGGATTGGCTTCCAGCAAACGAATCGCATTCGGATTAAGACTCAATTCGCGCCAATACTTCTTGCGTCGATTGGATTCTAGGAGATGCATTGCATTTGGATTTTCACTTAACGCAGGCCACTGGATCCAGTGTGAATGTTCTCCTAGGAGATGAATCGCATTTGGATTAGCACTGAATTCCCACCAACTAATCTTGGTTTGATCAATCCATTCACGCAATGTAAGGTACTCTTGGCGTTGAAACTCGCTGTTGGCATCCATGGTTATCTTATGATACAACTGGTCAATTTTAAAAAAAGATTGCTCATACCAAGTAGTCTTCTACTTTGTTTCCGGCTTCAATCCACTTTTGAATCAATCGCGGGTGGTGTAAGTATTCAATTAGTTCGCGATTCAGTTTGAATCGATTGTTTTTTATCTTCTCATAATCGTAGGTGAAGATAGATGGATTCTTGCTCAACCGTGTCCAACTGATCAAATTTTGATTGGCTTCTAGGAGATGAATCGCATTCGGATTCCTACCCAAACTATACCAATTGATTTTGTCTTGATTGGCTTCTAAGAGATGAATCGCATTCGGATTCCAACTCAATCTATCCCAATCGATCTTGTCTTCATCGATCCACTTACGCAATGTAAGATACTCTTGGCGTTGAAACTGGTTGTTAGCGTCCATGATTATTTTTATGAAACAACTGATCAATTTTAAAAAAAATTGATCATACCAAGTAGTCTTCTACTTCGTTTTCGGCTTCAATCCACTTTGCGATGAATCGCGGATGATGCAAGTATTCAATCAAGTCGAACGTCAAATCGCGATGATCCCGTTTGATCTTCTCGTAGTCGTAAGTGAAGATAGATGGATTCATACTTAAGAACTCCCACTCGATCTCGTTTGGATTAGCTTCGAGTAGATGTATCGCATTCGGATTGCGACTCAAGTAATGCCAATGAATCTTGTCTTGATTGGCTTCAAGGAGATGAATCGTACTAGGATTATAACACAACCAATGCCACTCGATCTTGTCCAGGTTGGCTTCAAAGAGATGAATCGCATTAGGATTTGCGCACAAACAATCCCAGTCAATCTTGTTTTGATTGGCTTCAAGGAGATGAATCGCATTAGGGTTTGTACTCAAGTACCACCAATCGATTTTGTCTGGATTAGCTTCAAGGAGACGAATCGCATTCGGGTTCATACTCAACGCTTTCCAGTCAATCTTGTTTTGATTGGCTTCAAGGAGATGAATCGCACTAGGATTATAACACAAATAGCTCCAAGCAATTTTGTCCGGATTAGCTTCGAGAAGATGAATCGCATTCGGATTCTGACTCAATTGCCACCACACGATCAAATTAGGATTAGCTTCAAGAAGATGAATCGCATTCGGATTGGAACTTAATCCACGCCAATTGATCTTGTCTTGATCAATCCAGCTACGTAGAGTTAGGTACTCGTGGCGTTGAAACTCGCTGTTGGCGTTCATGATTATTTTATGGAATAACTGATCAATTTTAAAAAAAGATCTACGCCAAGTAGTCTTCCACTTTGTTTCCAGCCTCGATCCATCTCGCGATGAATCGCGGATGGTGGAAGTATTCAATCAAGTCGAACGTCAAATCGCGATGATCCCGTTTGATCTTCTCATAGTCGTAGGTGAAGATAGATGGGTTTTTACTTAACCATTCCCAATGAATCTTGTCCGGATTAGCTTCAAGAAGATGAATCGCATTCGGGTTTGCACTCAACGGACCCCAATGGATTTTGTCTGGATTGGCTTCAAGTAAATGAATCGCATTCGGGTTTGCACTCAACGGCGGACCCCAATAGATTTTGTCTAGATTGGCTTCGAGGAGATGAATCGCATTTGGGTTTATACTTAACCGACCCCAATGGATTTTGTCTGGATTAGCTTCGAGGAGATGAATTGCATTAGGATTCCAACATAACCAACGCCAATGAATCTTGTCCAGATTAGCTTTGAGAAGATGAATCGCATTCGGATTCTGACTCAATCCACACCAATCGATCTTGCCTAGATTGGCTTCAAGGAGATGAATCGCATTTGGATTTTTACTCAACGTACACCAATCGATCTTGCCTAGATTGGCTTCTAAGAGATGAATCGCATTCGGATTGCTACTCAACCGACGCCACTTGATCTTATCTGGATTAGCTTTTAGAAGAAGAATCGCATTCGGATTGCTACTCAACCGACGCCAATTGATCTTATCTGGATTAGCTTTTAGAAGAAGAATCGCATTCGGATTGCTACTCAACCAAACCCAATCAATTCTGTCTTCATCGATCCATTCACGCAATGTGAGGTACTCTTCGCGTTGAAACTCGCTGTTGGCATCCATGATTATTTTATGGAATAACTGGTCAATTTTAACACCTCAGAAATCGAGACGGTGAAAAAAAAGATTACTTGACAACATGCGCTAACTGTAATCTGAACATGGGGGCGCCCTGACCGTTCATGAATACAAAGCTGAGTTGTACCTCAAAGTGTTGGATGACTATTCTAACAATGCCTAGGCATATCTGAGAACGATCTTGTGAGCCAATCACCAGTTTCCAATGTGCGGCCTGAAGATTTACTTTCGAGATGCTACTACACGCCAGCGCTTTGAGGACAACATCCAGGAATTGATTCGCTTAGCCGCTACACATCCAACCAGCAACAATGCGATTCTGGCAAAAAAAGCACTCAGGTACCGCAAGCGGATCATGATAGATAGTCCTCAAGCTTATTGTTCGCGTCTAGCCACTTTGCGATTCGATCCGGATGATAGTGGTATTGCATTAGATCTTCGACAAGTCGATTCGGATAGTGGTGTAGCATCAGATCCTTAAAGATTGCGGCGCGCTCTCGTGGTAGCTCTACCAACGGTCCTGTAAGTTCAGAGTCGTCGAATAGGCAGTACAGATTGTGTAGCACTCTAGGATCGACCTCTGATGCATACAAGAATCCCAATTCTTCGAACACTGTCGGTACGAATGTCTCAGGCCAATCGATTCGTATCTCATCCATGATCGTAAGATATCTTGAAGTGCAATAACTCGATTCATGTTCAACAACGATCAGTCCGAACTTGTCTTTCATCGCGCGGGCCAACTCATATGTCTCGGCTAGGGTAGCATCTGCAAAGCGCTGTATGATACAGTGCGGTTGAGACATACGATCGATTGTTTCTTCGGATAATTGTCTGACCGCGTCGATGCGCGTCTGAATCGAATTGTCCTGATCATCGATGATCTCCCAAAACTGATCGTAGGCGTCCATGGTTTTACTAGTGGATACTGTTTCAATTTTGACACTGACACTTGACACAATCGCGATTCATACGATCTTAGACTTGTGAAACAATCATTGATCATACGTAGAACCAACGGTTTCGCACAATCGATCAAAAGTTTTGACACACTCCACTTTTACATACCTATTCAAGTCATCGCGTATCTGAGAACTTATGAATCGCACATTTTAGCCAGATTTCGGGTGATTTTGGCCAAAATCAAAAAAACATTTTTGTCGATTCAAACTTTTGAACTCCGATTCTTTGTATCCAACAAAAAAATGTTCCTCCTCAAGCATTGACATAATTAATTGTGACAATGCTAATATTGTATCTTTGTTTGATGTAAGCATCAATGGTTGATCTCTGACTCGCGAAAACAATAATATTGAGAGGCTGGAATACCAACGGTATGTCAGTTCCAATGTCCATCGTACCAAGCCTAATCTGATCTAGTAAATCCAATAGCTTTAAATTAGGTACATAGCCTTCTGGCAACTCGATTATCAAGGATTGCTTGGATTCATTAGAATCGACCACGTACGTTTGAATCATCTTACGTAGCGTGTCAATGTCTCTCATCATATATAGTACTTTTTTGAGAGAGATGATATGGTGCGATAGATCCATCATATCTTTTGATTTATATCCATAGTACGCCCACACAATGTGTCCAATACTATTCTTCATATGGATGTATTCTAGAATAATTGATTGCCAATGATTCCACTTCGTCGTTGTTGATGTGGTAGAGTACTTGGGATTTTGCATTCGGTTGAAGATCTTTTTTGTTTGTTCAAACGTTCTTGTTGAAGGTACAACATCAAGATGTTCATTCAGTTTTTGAATTCGGCGGATATCTCGGGCAGAGCTAAATCGAATGTAAAATTTGTAATATGGCAGCGACTTGTCCGTGATCTGGCCAACAGCCCATTGATTGGCATTTGCTTGAATCCACTTACTTATCAATTCATATACGAAAATGCGGTGCCGTTCTAAAGTTATCTCAAACGCGCGACTTCGAACTAGATCCGACATACTATACTGTCTTCTCGCAACATCAGATATTGACACAATTGTTTGACACAACTCGATTGTACAACATACAAACTAAAGTAGATACCATCTATCACTATTTTGATTGCATCATTTGGGTGTATTGCATGAATTAGATGACACAACTGGCTCAATGCTCTTGTAAAGATTATTGGTTAAATTGAAAAATGCCGCGATAAGTATACCCGCAACCATGGATCAAAAATGGAACGAATGGCAAACGCGAATCTTGGATCAGTTGGATTCAACTAAAGGCGTTATGGGGCAAATCGTATGGATGCACCAAGAATACAAGCGGAAAGATTTTATGGATATCTTTCGCCGCATAGTCGCTCGTAACGATGTGATATATACAACTCGCGGCGTTGATGATATTCGCAAACTAATCAAAACGTATGTGGTAGATGCAACCGAAGTTTATTCAAAGCAAATCAAACGTACATTGATCATTGATCTTCCAGAGTATCGAGAACTCAACCTAGAACTGTTTTGTTTGTTGAATCAGATTCGAATGGGCGCCATCGATAACGATACAGACAAGCCATACACATTCGACGCTTTAGACATTATTGTATTCTCGGGCCAATCGCCAGACTCGGATATCATCAAAAGAGACAATATTGATATGATAGTGATTAATCGTCTTCAAGAAATTATCTAGTCTTCTTTTTTTGACACCGACACTTGACACAATCGTGTTTCACAGGATTTAAGACTTGTGAAACAATCATTGATCATACGTAGAACCAACGGTTTCGCACAATCGATCAAAAGTTTTGACACACCCCACTTTTGCATATCTATCAAAGGTTTAGTATATTTGAGAACTTATGAATCGCACATTTTAGCCAGATTTCGGGCGATTTTGCCGATTTAGGTAAAAACATTTTTGTCGGCCGGCGAACTATTTTGAGATGCCAGGATGTTGAAGATTTTGCCCGCTATTCGCTCGATGTCATTCGGATGAGCTTCATAGTTGCACATATCATGATCGTAGAGGATTTCTTCACCCGTGCTCTTGAGAAACACCCACGATCTAAAGTCGGTAGCGATCGCGTATGTGGCAGCCGACTTAGAGAGTTCCGCTTCGACCTCCATCATGACCACTGACTGTGCGATGCCTTTCATCACGTCTTCTCTCTTCACTTCGACGATACATAGGCGCTTGTCGTCGCGATTGATGGTGAAGTCGCACTTGCCATGCGCTCGCACATACGATCCATTGTGATCTACTTCTGAGCAAATGGCCACATTGTCTTCCTTGTCGAAGAGATCCACAACGTGTTCAAGTACTGTTGATATGTAGAGTCGTCGATTTGCTTCATTGTTTTGGATCAGCTCTTTGTGGGTTCGGTTCTTCAAATCAATTGCGGCTTTCAGCTTGACGATGCTCTCAACTGGGATTTCTTTCACAGTTTCGCGATATTTCTTTAGCTGTGGACTGATGTGATCCTTGATGTCGTTCCAACCCACTGAAGAGAATGCGATAGAACTGTCATCGCGCTTTCGTTTGCTCAGAGTCGATTGATTGAGTTGATCCCATCGCGCTTTCCTTGATGTAGGAACGCTTTGCTCTTCGACAGGTTTACCCACAACCAACACGATTGGTTCTTCTTCCGATTCGGCATTCGCTTTGAAGATGACATGCACTACGTCGTTGGCGGGGGCGTCTTTGAAGATGGCATCTATAGCCTCGGCGCCTGTCAGTAGATTCCATGGAATGAAAGACGACAAGTCTGATGCATCCAGCCATTCCCCTTTATCGTTCTCGCCCAGATACAGCTGAATCGAACTCGCGGGGCATTGCAACTCGAAGCACTTCTGGATCAGCGGCTTCAACTCGGACGTGTATTCCGCATCGCCAGTCTTCACGATCATTACGTTGCCGGCGCGGTCCGACGCGATCAGCTTCATGATTCCAGTTCAGATTTGATTATCGGGATCGTTGGCTTCAAAGCTAACTTTGCCATGGACATTGTTAGCTTTGCCACTATCTGTCTCCCAATGAATTGCAATTCATTTTGCGACTAAGTGATCGATAAGCACCCTAATGACAGAAGACCATCATCGCCAGAACGTCGAGCGCAGGTTGGCGAGCGCAAGCGAAGTGCTACAATCAGGTCAGAAAAGCGATCGGATCTACGACGAGGTGATGTACATTCTCCAGCACGACGACGAGCCGCAATGGTTCAGCGCCGAAAGCCGCACCATGATCCAGCGGCTATGTGAGCAGTATCCGCATTTTACAAGCAAGCAACTCAAGCGTATTCGTGATCCGCCCAACTGCATCAGGCGCTCTGACGAAGAATTCTTTGAGCATGACGGCGACTACGATAGCGACTATGGCGGCGAATAAATGCAAGCTGGTTATACTCAATTGCCCGCAGCAAAAAAATGTCATCTACAGATCATGTTCGCCACAAAGACCACCACGGGTTGCATCTTTTCAACAAAGATGCTTACATCAGGTAGTCTTCTACTTCGTTTCCATCATCGATCCACTTCTGGACAAACCGCGGATGATGCAAATGTTCAATCAAATCACGATTCAGTTCGAATCGATTCTTTTTTATCTTCTCGTAGTCGTAGGTGAAGATAGACGGATTCATACTCAACCATTCCCAGTTGATTTTGTCCTGATTAGCTTCAAGGAGATGAATCGCATTCGGATTTCTATTTAGCTGCTCCCAGTTGATCAAATTCGGATTGGCTTCAAGGAGATGAATCGCATTTGGATTCATACTCATTCTTGACCAGTTGATCAAACGTTGGTTGGCTTCAAGAAGATGAATCGCATTCGGATTTCTACTCAGACTAATCCAACTAATCTTGTCCGGATTTGCTTCGAGGAGATGAATCGCATTCGGATTATAACCCAAAGCATACCAGTTGATTTTGTCTTGATTTGCTTCCAACAAAGGAATCGCATTAGGATTATCACTCAATGTATCCCAGTTGATCAAATTTTGATTGGCTTCCAACAAAGGAATCGAGTTCGGATTATCACTCAATGCAGGCCAGTTGATCTTGTCTTGATTGGCTTTGAGGAGATGAATTGCATTAGGATTCATACTTAATTCACGCCAATTAATCTTGTTTGAATTGGCTTCAAGAAGATGAATCGCATTCGGATTCATACTCAAGGCATTCCAATTAATCTTGTTTTGGTTAGCTTCGAGGAGATGAATCGCATTCGGATTCATACTCAAGTACCACCAAGCAATTTTGTCCTGATTAGCTTCTAAGAGATGAATCGCATCGGGATTACAACTCAATCTATACCAATCAAGCTTGTCTTGATCGATCCATTTGCGTAGCGTGCGAAGCTGCATGACTATTTTTATGAAACAACTGATCAATTTTAAAAAAAGATCTACGCCAAGTAGTCTTCCAGCTCGTTTCCAGTGTCGATCCATTTCTGGATGAATTCCGGATGATGCAAATGTTCAATCAAATTTTGATTAAGCTCTAAGCGGTTTTGTTTGATTTTTTTGTAGTCGTAGGTGAAGATAGATGGGTTTGAACTTAACCATTCCCAGAAAATATTACTTGGATTGGCTTTGAGTAGGTGAATCGCATTTGGATTCAAACTCAACCAATACCAATGAATATTGTCTTGATTGGCTTCAAGTAAATGAATCGCATTCAGATTCCGACACAACCAATCCCAATCGATCTTGTCCGGATTAGCTTCAAGGAGATGAATCGCACTAGGATTCATACTCAAACAACCCCAACCGATCAAATTAGGATTGGCTTCTAGAAGATGAATCGCATTTGGATTGCAACTCAACTGATCCCAATCGATCAAATGTTGGTTGGCTTCGAGAAGATGAATCGCACTAGGATTCATACTCAAACAGCCCCAATCGATCTTGTTCGGATTAGCTTCAAGGAGATGAATTGCACTAGGATTCATACTTAATCGACACCAATCGATCTTGTTCGGATTAGCTTCAAGCAGATGAATGGCATTTGGATTCTCACTCAATCGACGCCAATTAAGCTTGTCCGGATTAGCTTCAAGCAGATGAATGGCATTTGGATTCTGACTCAATCGACGCCAATTAAGCTTATCTTGATCAATCCACACTTGAAGTGCGTAAAGCTCGGTGTTATTGCTCATAGTTATTTTATGAAAAAACTGATCAATTTTAAAAAAAGATCTACGCCAAGTAGTCTTCTACTTAGTTTCCAGACTCGATCCACTTCTGGATGAATCGCGGATGATGCAAATGTTCAATCAAGTCAGATGTCAAATCTCGGTGATCTTGTTTAATCTTCTCGTAGTCGTAGGTGAAGATAGATGGGTTTTCACTTAATTCATTCCAGTCAATCTTGTCTTGGTTAGCTTCAAAGAGATGAATCGCATTTGGATTATAACACAATGTATCCCAATCAATCTTATCTGGATTAGCTTCAAGAAGATGAATTGCATTCGGATTCCAATTTAATTGATGCCAATCGATCTTGTCTTGGTTAGCTTCGAGGAGATGAATCGCATTCGGGTTCCCACTCAACTGATCCCAATCGATCAAATGTTGGTTAGCTTCGAGGAGATGAATCGCATTTGGATTGGAACTCAACTCATGCCAGTTGATCAAATGTTGGTTAGCTTCAAGGAGATGAACCGCATTCGAATTGGAACTCAACCAACGCCAGTTGATCAAATTAGGGTTGGCTTCGAGCAAGTAAATCGCGTTTGGATCTCTACTTAATGACTCCCAGTCGATCTTGTCTTGGTTAGCTTCAAAGAGATAAGTTGAATTAACATTTCTAGTCAAATGATCCCAATCGATCTTATTTGGATTGGCTTCGAGGAGGCAAATCGCGTTTGGGTTATTACTCAACAAACTCCAATTGATCTTGTCTTCATCGATCCATTTGTGTAAAACAAGGTACTCTTGGTGTTGAAACTGGTTGTTAGCGTCCATGATTATTTTACCAAAAAACTGGTCAATTTTGACATTGACCATAGCATTGCTAACAATGCTTAAATAAATTACAATATTGCAAGTACCGTTCCTTCCAGTCAAATATAGGGGTATAAGTTATCATATCCTCTACATCTAACTGAGTGTGTCGCGGTAGCCATGTTTTGATATAAACCGCATCGTTGTCATATTGGCGTATGATACTATTATCAATCCGCAACAGTGGGTAATCGAATATATTGAAATTTGGATCAGATAAGTGCTGCTTGGCATACGGATAGTCATTCACAATTCGGGCGTGATTGAATTTGTTTTGATACGATACGCTGTCGATTGAGTACTTAGCAAACCCAACTTGAGAACCATAGATTGGATCAAACGGGCTGATCATTAAGTATTTGATCCAGAAGGTCGCAAGAAGTAGTCTTCCTCTATTGCTGATATACCCGGTGGTAATGAGTTGCATCATAATTGCATCAATTAGTAAAAAGCCGGTATTGCAATCTATCAGCGATTGCCACTCGGTTGCGTTTCTAGTCCATTGAACGTTGTTCAGATTTTCATCCAAGAATACATACTCCTTGCCTCTTTTGTGATATCTGAACAGGTAAAAGTTGTAATCATGGAAATACAAGGATTTGACGATCTTACTACCACGCTCGAACTTATGGTAGAACTCGCGTATGGATATACAACCGGCGTTGATGTATGGTGAGATATTGAATGTAGAAATAGTGAGGTCGTCTTTGTACGTATAGTTCTTGCTTAATTGAATGTTATTGAGCCTAAGCATCGCGTTATCACGACCGCCGTTATAGGCCAATTTCGGATTGTGCTCATACAAACCTTTCAACTCATCGACATCGAATACAAACTTCAGATCTTGTTGAACCTTCATCAAGACATCTTTATCGAACTCAACTATTGGATTCACTACCATGGAGCTCTCCAGATCTGTAAATGTTTGCATGGAATGCAGTTCGTCATTGTATAAATCGCTTACGGGAACAAGCGTGTGATTGTTGTGATTTATAATGGTTCCAACACTCGATGATTCGCATAGCTGAACTATGGCTTCATCTCGCTGAGTTGCGTATTTGGAATAGTACGCATTGAACGATACATAGTCAATTTGCAGTTGATTCAATACATATTCCATTATCGGAATGGGGTTCCCATTGAATATCAATAGTTTGTCATCGCAATCACGATTCAAGTTTGTCAGCGACTCGCATAGAAATTGAACTCCGTTATTTGAATAGAAATGCTGATTCTCTTCAGTCTTCATCATTTGCTTTTCGTCTATAATAAAAATAGGTATGATACGATCCGCATGTGTAGCTAAATCAATTAGAGCATAGTTGTCAGTCAGTCTAAGATCTCGATGGAATATATGAATCCCAGTCTTCATGATTGTATATAAATTGAATTTATAATTATGCGATCCTGCTAACTTTTTTTGAAAAAAAAGAATTCACAATTGCTAGTCGTCTTACAATGGCTTGCGACACATCGGGCATGTATCCGCGCGTTGGATCCAAGAAGCCAAGCAACGAATGTGAAACGTGTGTCCGCAGCTTGTTCTTGACCGAGCTAAACCAATCGGATCGTGGCACACGGAACACGACTCCGCGTGTAGCCGTATCTCTTCCACATACTGAGCGAACACTGGATCGATCATTCTGTGCAACGGAGGGAGGTCGTTATTGCTTTTGAATATCACGTCATACCACTTGTGCGATAAACACATTGATACGCGCATCCTATGATCAATCGACATGACGTGGAATCTGTCATGTACTGTTTTTAATTCTGGCGTTAGGTTAGCCAACGCGCGTCTGATGACATCGAACTCCTTGTAGTGATCATCGTAATCCGAAGCCGATGGAGACACAGTTGAACCAAGAAGTGCATCTATTTGGCGGTATCTCACTTCAAGTAAGGTTAGTAGGTACTCCATGGTGATACTTGGCAGCTCCAGTTGCTATTTTACCAAAGCTAACTTTGACATGGCAATGTTAGCTTTGCCACCCTGGTTTCCCGCCATTTCTGTGCATTTCAGAAATGACCGAGTTGGAGAAAGCCATCGAGCAGATTCGTGATGATGCAAACGCGCGCGTCGCCTTAGTCGAGAAGCACGCTCAAGAACGCATTGCCGCATTGGAGAAGCAACTAGAGCAGGAGAAGGTGAGCTCTGAGAAGCAACTGGCGGAAGAAAGGGCGCGGTCTGACAGGCAGTTGGCGGAAGAGAAGGCGCGATCAGAGAAGCAACTGGCGGAAGCAAATGCGCGCACTGAGAATGCAATGCGAATGGGATACAAGAACACACTGAAAGCTACCAAGATGGGATACGACACAATCATGAAACTATCAAAACAAGCGCTGCCCATACTATCCAAAACCAAGACTGCGATTTTACAAAACCATAGCATCACGTACGGATGCCAAGGTCGGCTGCTCTTGGAAGACGACCGCGCCACGATTGATTTCGTCGAAGGAAGCCGCCCGTATGTGAAGAGAGAGATGGATGTACCAGCGCTATCGATTACGCGTCCCAAGATCAAGCGCGTCGAGTCTATCACTGAGTTTGTTTCAACAAAGCAAACGATCGCGAGAAAGAAGCGCTGTCTAAACGAGGCGAAGAAGCACTGGGAAGCTAATCACATAGAGGTACAATCTAAACGTAAATGCACATGAATCCATCTGACAATTGCGTGGCTAGGGAATCGATTTGGTCGTTGGAGATGAGTCGTGCGTCTTATCGCGATTGGATACAGTCCTTGAAGCCGTGTTCATGTGTGCGTTAGAAGAACTGATTTGGGTGATTAATCGTGCATTTGATACGACGGCTACATCTACTCAAGTCGATAGCCTCATTGATGAATTGGATCTAGTACATCTTGAAATGGAGATTAGCGCGCGTAAGCTGACGTTCGCACACGTCGAACAAAAAAAGATAGCTAGTGGATAATGCATGTCTTACTCTTCGTCGTCCGATACTTCTTCTGAGTAAGTAGCGATTGGATCACGTTGCTTCATCTCTTCAAGCTCTTCGGTTATCGGAACTGGGTTCTCCTGAGTAAATTCATTCACATCAGTTACGACCTTCAGCACTTCATCGAACTTGATGAAGGGATTGTCCGCGTAGAGGAATTGACCACGCTTGAAATCAATATCAATATCACCAACCTTGATCTTAGGAGTCTTGCGTCTGACCGATTGCATCTTCTGCGATTGTAGGTTTGCAATATTGGTTTCATACTCAGATAGCTGGGTAGGCGACGTCGATTGCTTCTTCTTCTCTGCTCTGATCTTAGCACGAATCTTACTAATCTGCGCTGAGATAGATGAGTTGAACATCTTGACCAACTGATTCTGACGTGAGTTATAAGCATCATCAGCGGCTTTGTTCTCAGAGTTCAATCTAGTGATTAGTTCAGTACGACGACGCACGAATTCGGCTTGAGAGTTGTTGCGAAGATCAATCGGGTTCGCATTGTAGAATGGAGCCAGGAGTACTTGGTGAGGGTTATCACCGGTGGTGTATCCCGCGACTGTTTGTTCAACATAATCCTTCTGACCAGATATGAACTTGGCTACGCGCTTACCGTTAGCAGTTTTGTATCCAGTGCAAGCAAAGTAGTGATGGCGACCTTCTTGCTGAGGATTCATCGTAGATTTCTTGCTACGGTCCTCTAACATCGAGCTTGAGAGTTCTCCATACGCTATCGCGGTTTGGATATCAATCTGTAAATCTTCGACGTGATCTGAGATCTCATTACACTTCTTTTTGATCTCCTTGCACTCTTTCTTGGTCTTCTTGCCATATCCGAGTAGCTTGTTGATCTGTTCGGTTTGATCAACAATCAAAGATGTTTGACCATGATTGATTGTTGTCAATTCATCTAGCTTTTGCTCAAGTCTAGTAAGACTACTCTTACCATAGCTATCGGCCAATCTAAACTTCTGTTCATTGAACTTGCGTTCGCGGTCAGCGACTTCGAACTGGTACGATTGGTAGTACGAAACACCTTCTTCAAGAAAGAGATAGTACTTGCGGTAGATGCCGACATCTACTTCATGGGTCTTGTGCTTGGTTGCACTCATGAGCATGAGCTTGAAAGCGTATGGAGTGAAATCGTATTGATGTTTTTCATTAGACCCTCGACCATTATTACGCTCCCGAAACTTCCGGAGCGTATAATCTTCGCTTTCAACTAGTTCCAAGGTGTCGATCCGTTCTTTAGCACTTTGACTTCTGTCATCCTTCGTGATTCCATACTCGTAGAGCATTTGATGCGGGATGATAAACATGTTCTTGTTTTCAATGAGCGACCATTCCAAGAACTTCTTCATAAACTCAAACTTACAATGCGGGTAGTATTCAGTTCTGAACTTGTCCAAGAACGCATCAAGCTTCATCGCACGATGGAGCTTGATCATACGATCAATGAAGTCGGTGGCTTGGGGCTGAGTGTAGAGCATCTTATATATTTACCAAATCGTTCTTCAATTTTACATGAAAATAGCTAAACCACTTTTAGGTAGTCTTAGATGTGATAAAAAATAAACATCCTATTCATGAGTAAGATCGTCAGGGGTAAGCATTCCCGATCCTTCCAACGAAGGACTAAGATTGTAAAGCAACGTCTTTACATCTCCCTCAATGTTGCCAAGACGTCCTTCGATCTTGTCCAGGCGCGTTTCGATCTTGTCAAATCGCAGATCCATTTTGTCGAAGCGTTGCATGATTCCATCTTCTTTCAGAATCTGATTGATAGCATCAAGAATCCATTTCATGCCGAATTCTACGTAAGATTTGTACTCGCACATCATGATAGTCCGTATTGGTATATATTGTGCGTAAGAAATATCGCAATATGTATCAAGCAAGTTGTTCGCCAAAACATTCGATATGACGTACATCAGGTACCGTAGGACCAGGCCGGTCATAAACTTGGTCAGCGGGGGTCTTGATATAAGGAAACCAGCAATTGACTACAGGCTGTAGAAACAGCTGAGATTTGATCACTTGGACGGTAGCAGCCCACATTCTTTTTTGTTAGAACCGGGTGCGATTTTGTACCAGTCGTTCTAGCTTTGCCTAGAGGGGTAAAATTGAAACAGATTATATTAAAATAAACGATGCCGTCAAGCCATATATGCACGATCTGTACTGACGTAATGCGGGCAACAATTTCGTGCAGTCAATGTTCGAATCATCACTGTGGCGAATGCTTCATTAATATATTCAAATCGAATAAGATCGAGCCAAGCCGCCGCAGGTAGATGATATGTTCAAGATCTCATTTGAACGTGGGAAGCGCGCCAAGCGAACTATTGATATGAAGCTCACCAATCAAGATTACTACAAGACGCGTGAGGTTCAGACTCAGCTACTGAATCACTACGAAAACGTAGATTGGTATGAGCGCGACTACACCAATGATTTATTTTAGAACTGATATTTTTTTGTCTCAGCTCAGACATCAAAATTGATGATTAATCTTACTATTATACAGCTAAGAGTAGTCCATCCTGAGCTTTGCTTCTACGTTTATATAATCATATCATAACATTAACCATGGTACGCAAAGGATCCAAGCAGGTAGCTATCTACAACAACCTCACTAGCGACGATGTCAGTTCTATTGTACTGGCTGTGTCGGGCAGTGTTAAGGACAAGCAGGTGGATCCCCGTAAGCTCGTTGGCGCCATCCACATCAAGAAGTACCTAGCCGATGCCAAGATCAACGGTAAGGTAGAGTCGTGGATCTCGGTCATCAAGCGCATCACCGCGGAGCCTGAGGAGGGTCAGCCAAAGTACGAAGCCACTTCAGAAGATCTTGAACTTCTTGAGCAGTGTAAGGCTGAGACTCAGGCTTACCTCGATACAAAAGCTTCTGAAGCGCTCAAGGCTAAGGTCGGAGGCGATTCTCAAGATGAGTTCAAGAACCTCAAGGACATTTCGTCCAGTATGAAGTACAAGTTCAGCCGCTCGGCGTATGAGGTCGTAACGCACGTGATCAATCTTATGGTTCGTGAGATTCTTGTATTCACTTGCGACAACTGCGCCGCACAGGGATCGAAGCTCACAAAGGTTTCGCATGTACCATGGGCCGATATCCAGACTAAGCTTCTGTCCGGATTGTACATGAACACGAAGGCTACGTTCGATGTTCTTCACCCTGTCGATGATGTCGAAGAGGTTGAGGAGGAAGCCGTTGAGGAGGAGACAATCGAAGAGACTGCTGAGGAGACCGAGGAGGATCTCGAAAGTGATGAAGCCAGCCCCGCTCCTGTTGAGGAGACGAAGACTGCGAAGCCTCGTCTGTCTCAGTACATCTCTAACACGTTCAAGGAACTCACTTCGCGTGATGAGCGATTCAAGGGTTTGCTCCTTGGTAAGGAGGTGACGTCGATCATTGATCGTATCATCTACCAGGTGCTTGATCGTTATGCCAATGTAATCAAGTCTCTCCTCGAGACGGCTACTAGCAAGACTGTCAATGGTCGCATCGCGGTCATCGCTACTGCGATCCTGCTACAGGACCACATTCATGCGGTCGCTGATGACGTCAATGTTGTTCTCAATGTTGTTCAGAAGCGCATGGATGAGCTAGAGATCGCTTCTAAGAACAAGGAAGAGGAGAAGCGCAAGAAGAAGGAAGCCGAGGCCGCTGCTCCTACTACTGATGATGTAGCGCCTGTGAAGAAGGCGAAGAAGGTCAAGGCCTAAGTGTGGTCTATTCATATTTTTTTTGACTAAAATTGAAATTGTTTGGAGCAAATATATATCAAGGATCATGCTTGTAGCGTCCCGAGGTTGCGCCGATTCCGCCTGGATGGTCGGCACTACCCGACTTTCTGAAGCCGTGATCGATCGCTATCACCGCCAGATAATCGCCTGGAATGAGCAGTTGTACGCAGAATCGCGAACGTTTGAGTTTATGATGCGGTACCACAACAAGTTCAACTGGACTGAGCTCAGTGATCGACCACCGTGGTGGTTTAACGATATTCACTTTGAATGCTTCGGCAATCTTATGGATTGGAAGCGTTTGACTATTCACACATTGAAGATGAGCGTGAGTCTGATGCTTCGCCATGTAGATGAGTTGGATTGGGACATGATCAGTGAGCACGGCATCCGCGATGAATACTTCGCAAGACGATTCATGTCATACATCAACTGGGATCACCCACGGTTGGACACACGCGCACTTAGTACTGAGTTCCTGTTCGACATGAACAAGATCACTCAGTTGTGCTACGAGATGAGCGACGACGACATCCCATATGCATACACGTCTGAAAATAAAAAAATACAAGTGGTGATCAAACGGCGTGTCGGTGAGTATCAATCACAGATCCGAATCGGATGTTCGATCGGATTGAAGTTTGCGACCAAGTACAAAGACTTGCTTGATTGGAATGAGATCAAGTCAAAGAAACTTATCTCCGAGGAAGAATGTCTCCTTATATAAACACCCGGATGCGTTCTACCTTTCGCGCATTGGAACAAGAGTTTCCTATCTCAAGACGCCACGTCATTGATTGGCGAGCGTTGTGTCGAGAGCAACGACTTTCGGAAAATTTCATCCGAGGATTCAGAGACCACGATCTGTGTTGGCACACTATCAGTCAGTATCAGAATCTTTCTGATGAGTTTATTTTTGAGTTCAGACACAATCTTGACTGGACGTGCCTCAGTGCTATCAAGAATACAACTGAGGCATTCATTCGCGAGTATGAAGAATATGTAGATTGGGATACCATTAGCCAATGCCAAACCCTGTCTGAGCAATTTATCTTTGAATACAGCCACCTAGTTTGTTGGAGATGTATCTACAAACGCCGACTACTGTCATTGGATACGATCGCCAGTCGCGCCGATGAAGTCGATTGGTCGGCCGTCAGTAGATACTATCCGCTACCTGAGAAGTTCATTTGCGAGTTTGCAGATTCGGTTGATTGGTCTGAGATCAGTGGCAGCCAATCGCTTTCAAAAGGATTCTTGATTGACTACCAAGATCAGATCGATTGGCATGAGATGAGTCAGATGAATTATCTTTCGCGCGAAACGATTCGTGAGTTCAAGCATCTACTAGAGCCGTGTCATAATCTAAGGATGTGCATTCGCAACGAACGATCGGCGCATCTGCTCACACTGAGATACAATATTCCAAATGAAGTTGTGTGTATCATCGCGTCTTACGTCCCACGAATAGATGTGTATCATTTGCTACATCGGATCATGCAAACGTAAAATAGCATACCGAACACACCAACATAACCATGGCACCCCGAAGCGAAGTTCAATACCCTTGCATTGATCCGCCAGCTCAAGAGCCACCGCGCCCAGTGTTTGTCATTCAAAGCGGCCCAGTTCTATTCACTGAGCAATACGAACTTGCGTGCGCTGACGGACACTTGTACCCCGATGGTTCTGTACATGATTGCGAGAAGTGCGGTATGATTACCCCAGAATCAGCGGTGCAATACATGGCGCAAGGGTCAGAAGTTATGGACCGGTTTCGCATGATGACTTTGGAACAACAAGCTCAGTTGTTGGGAACACGAGCGACTACTAGCGAACTGCGTAGCATGATCGCCGATGACTAGTTTTCTTTTTTATGAACCAAGCTGAAACACAATCATCTAGATATACAATCATGGGCAACCTGTTTAGCAACAATTTGTGCGAGAAGTGCCTTACACGCCATGCCAAGTCGAATATGACTTACTGCATCGCATGCAACGAGTGCTTCAAAGATATAGAGCATTATACATGGGCGTATGAGACAGCTCCTCACTGTGAGAAGTGTAGTAAGCATCACGACCACAGATACAATAAATATTGCGAATCGTGCAAACGATGCGGCTCTTGCTTTCATACGCATTGTAATAAATGCAAGCTTACCACAGATGATTACGATATCTGTCATGAATGTAATAAGTGTCATCGGCAACGCCTCCACGACGTCTTCTGTAAGATCTGCAAAACATGCAAGCCGCGACACACTCACTGCAAGCGGTGTGATGTAGAGCATTTGGACGGCACTCATTGCTACCAATGTGCGCAGTGTCATCCGAGAAAAAAAGATACAGCCTACTGCAAGGAATGCAAAACGTGCGTTCCAGAAAACTTCAAACACATTCTCAACCACAAGCCTAAGTCAATTGATAGCAAAGAGATATCTCTGAGCCAAGTGGATTAATCGTGCGGTTTCTTTTTTTTGACTGGGTACAAACATGATCCACTGAATATAAAATGGCCGCATCGCTATGCATCGCCTTTGTTATCTTATTGATCATAGTTATACTCTTGTCATTCAATGCGTACCAAGCGCATTCAGAAAGAGCGCGCCGATTGGTTCCGTATTCTAAGCGAGCCCCAATCATGACTACGTTAGTGGAGATTATGTCAAAGGCTGCATCCGTAAGTAAAACTAAACCGTTTCTACTTTATGGTAGCTTACTTGGATACGTTCGCAATAAAGATTTCATTTGCTATGATTTCGATGTGGATGTGGGCGTTAAGTCAGATGAGTATGATCCATTGCTTGAGACCATTCGCTCAATGCTATCATCGTATCCAGATTATAGAATTCAAGTGAAATCATTCCTGGGCTGGCGTCAGTTTTCAATCATCCATAAAGAAACCGGCATAAACGCGGATGTGTCTGAGTTTCTTCGAAGGGGCAATACTTACAAACGAAATGTTCCCGGCTGGTATTCCAAGTTTTACCTCAAGGAGAGTCAAGTGTCTTATCCGATAGATTGGATAGATACTCTTCAGTCCATTACAATACGCGGTCATTCAATGTTCATTCCCAATAAACCAGATTCGCTATTGAAGACTTACTACGGTCCGGACTATCTGATTCCGGACCATAAATGCAACGACGCATGTGAAGAATGTGTGAAAGTGTGATCATTGAGCTCGTGGTCCATCACAGCAAACTATTATGACCACTAAGGACACTAGTCGTGTGAAAGATAAACTTAAATCGCTCAATCTAATTCAAGGCCAAGATTACACGCTCGAGGACGTCCTCGAGCGTGGAGCATCTGGCGCCCAAACTCATAAACACTATCACCTCACTCCCGAAGCACGTAGAGCCAATCGGCCAGTAGATCCAGTTATCTATTGCGATTACTATCTGCTCCTTATGAACGCGCTATATTTTTTTGCACTGTGGCGTACGACGTATTATAAATGACCCCCCCCCAACCTGGGGAGGGGAGCATAAAATTGAAAGAATATTCTACCAATATAACGAACATCGTTGATTCATATCTGAAACCATGAACGCCGCCCAAATCCACGCTAACAAGCTTGCTGAAAGTCTCGTCAAGACTACGATGACTGACTTCTTCAAAGATATTCATTCAAAGTACTATCCCGAATACGACGTCTCTTTCATGGAGTACTTCTTGGACTTGACCCAACGCGAAGATGAGTTTGTGGTTCATCACAGCAAACTTAGAGAATACGGAATTATGACCACTAAGGACACTAGTCGTGTGAAAGATAAACTCGAATCAGTTAATTTGATTCAAGGTCAAGATTACCGGCTCGAGGACGTCCTCGAGCCGGTGAAGCAAGGTGGATTTACTAAATCTAAACACTATCACCTCACTCCCGAAGCATTTAAAAAGTGTCTCATGCGCGCTCAGCGTAGAGCCAATCAGCCAGTGGATCCAATCATCTATTGCGATTACTATTTGCTTCTTGAGAAAGTGCATAAGCTTTACACTGATTATGAACGCGCTTACTCCACGAAGTTGCTCAGTATGAAAGATGATAAGATCGACAAACTCACGGAGCAGTTGAAAGAAGATCGTAAGAAAGCTGAGGAAGAACATGAAGAGCTCAAGCAGATGCTTCGGCGCCAAGGTGTCGTCCTTGATGACATCAAAGATCAAAACACTGGTCTATTGATCAAGGTAGATCGCTTAGGTGAAAAGTTCGATTCAATGGCACAGTTGCTTTCCAGTGTCGCGGTCAGTTCGAACGTCATTACCAACATCATGCAACGAACTCACAATGATGAGATCATGCGGATTGATGCGCGATCTCCCAGTAAGGGAATCCAAACTCTGAAGATGCTGTTGATGTTTGGTTGCTACGATCAAACAGAGACGAAGCTGATTGTCAGAGTTGCATGCTGCAACTTTGCAACAGTTGCGTCAGTTCTAAAGGAAGCAATCAAATTCACAAATGCTCCCAGCAACAATAAGTTCATGTATCTCACCACTTCAGCGATTGCCCTGAGTGGAGACATAGAGGTGAATCTTGAACACAGTATCTCAAACAAAGTGTTCAAGCAGTTGAACGGAAGCAAGGTTGTCGATCCGGATGGCAATGAGCGCGGTCATCTTCAGAAATGGAGATCGTTTGCGGTCTCGGATGTTAAGCACGCGCATACCATCTTCAATGAGATCTTGAGCAAGTTCAGATCCGTATTCACGATGCACCACCAAGCATCCTTACTCGATTACATCGACGACGAAGAGACTCCTGACATTCTGAAACAGAAAGCAAATGATATCTTTGCATACTGCGAAAGCTTTTCAAAGGATGCAACCACGCATTGCCAGCAGTACATCGATGCCATCATCACAAAAAAAGAAAACGGAACCGCTGAACTGGTCCAGGTATCCACCTTGCCAAAGGATCAGACTCATCAACTTGTGATGAACAAACAATCGAAACCGGTTCGCATGCACGTTGCTGAACTCGCCAAGACTATGTTGAAGCTGCGTGTTCAGCAATTTGATCTTGATGATTACATGAAGTCATTGAATATCGATTCGCCTGAAGAAGCTCCATAGACTTACTGAAGCGGGTTCGCAGACAAGCGTCTCCAGTCAAGCTTCTTGATATTTTTTTTGATCCACTCAATCTCGATTGTAGTATTAGAAGACAGGTAGCACTCGATTGGCTTTGAGTCTGTCCAATTGCTTTCGATCCAAGAATTGACTCCCAGGTTCGATACTATCGAGGGCAAGTGCCATTGCAACTCAGGATGCGCTTCGATGTACTCAAAACGCATGTTTCGATTCAGCGATAACCCATGCGCGTCCCAGCTGATTTGTTGAAACTGATCTATGTCTATCAGCGACGCGTTGCAACTGATCTCGTGATAGTTCCACCCGGCATCTGGATGCTTGCTTACGTACAGCATCGGTAGATTTGGATTTGTGGATAGGCTTTTGTAATCCCAGTCAAATAGATCTTTGAGCGTGGATCTGTAGATGTCTCGCTCTGTTATTCCCGGATTCGCGGACACAAATGGCCTGTACCAATCGATATCACATCCTTCATTGAGGATGAAGTTGCTTGTGATATTCGGATTAGCTGAGAGATATTGGTGATCCCACTTATGATTTGGGTAGCTTTTGATATCTGACATATGAACCGAAGCATTCGCGGATATGGCTCTCCAGTTGATTCGCTTCACTACGTCAGGGTTGATCACGAACTCATTGATGTACGCAAGTGATATGTTCGGATTGCTACACAACTCTTCCTTGTCCCATTGAAACTCCGGATTGGATCGAACATCCGACTCGGACACGCTTCTATTTCTAGAAACATACTTAGGGTTCCACCGGAACCTCGGATGCTGCTTCACGAACTCAAAGGACACTGATGGATTGCTTGATACCAAGTTCCAATCCCATGCAGCATCGGGTAGTTCTAGCAACAGTTCTTCGAATCGGGTCATATTTCTATATACTATAAAATAGCAAACTGAGTATAGCAAT
Organism: Pythium dissimile; assembly: GCA_023336445.1. Taxonomy (NCBI): domain Eukaryota; phylum Oomycota; class Peronosporomycetes; order Pythiales; family Pythiaceae; genus Pythium; species Pythium dissimile. The sequence goes on from JAADWZ010000060.1 coordinate 65,491, forward strand.
AAAGCCATGGACGCCACTTGGAAACTCCGCTTCACTGAGGATGTACTCCCGCGGATTGACAGGGGGTACAAAATCGTCGGCCAGTTCTGCCTGACCCACTTCAGTGAAGACTGCGACTGTTATCAAGAATCATTCGTCCCGTGCGCGAATTGCTACTTCTACGGCGACGAATGTGGCAACCACTTTGAGTACTTGACGGTGTCGTTTCAAGAGATCTTGTCGCACATGGCCCGTCCTATGGTGTAGGCATTTATTTTTTATGTGGCACACACACAACCTAAGGCGCGATTCATGCAATTCATTTTTCCCGCGCGGCAGAAGCCGCTTCTCCATCATTTGAAAACACCAACATGAACGATCCCATCGTCGCGCTTCTTCGCGAGCAACTGAACCGCAGGGAGCAGGAACTTAGAGATGTGCGGCAGGAACTAAGCGACGTGCGGCAAGAACTAAGCGATGAGCGACAGCAACATCGACAAGAACTCAGAGACATACGGCGACAGCATCGACGTGAAGTTAGAGAACTCAGAGAACTCCGAAACGTTCGACGGCAATACGCCCAGCAACTTGCGCAACGTGATCGACAACTCCAACAAGATCGCGAGGACCGTCAGCGAGAGCGTGCTGAAGATGCAGAACGAGGAGAACGTTTGGAAAGACTCATTATCGGAATGCGGCAGGATCTGTATGGGATGCAAGGAGAGTTCAGGCAGACGCACAACATGCTAAGAACGTGCACCGGACAAGCGACTCAACTATCCAATGCGCTGACGGAGAGCCACCGAAGAGCGATTGTTGATCCACGCGATCCAGTTTTGAGGCCAGCGATTGTATTCATGGACGTCTCCAGCTGTCAGAGTCAGCGCAGGATTTACGATCCCAACAACGCATATCCATCTATGATCAAGCTTATCGAAGGGCAAGAAGGCAGGCATGTCAAAACAACTATGAAGAATCTCACTGAGGAAGGCGGAAGGGTTCTTGGACAAGTCAGCTACCAACCGAATGGAATCCCGTACCGGCATCATGTCAAACGCGCGATCGAAGATCGACTTGATGGAGTAAGTACTTAGCGATTGCTGATCTTTTGATAATGCTAACAATTGTTTGCTTAGTCTAACGAGCGCACTTTGAAAAGGTTGCGACGCGAATCAAAATCGCCACCTACGGAACCCATGCAACCGACCTTGCACCAGTTCTTCAGATCTTCGACGACATCCGGAGACAAACGCAAGAAGTACCGGTCCGCTACGAACGCATCCAACTCCAAGAATCCCGTTATCTGTATATGACGTGGCCATTGCCGCAACTCATGTATGTCGATCTTATAGCGTAAGCATTTTCTTTTTTCATGAAGACGTACTCGGCTAACAACAAATGCTACGTGAATATCAAGGACATTCGCGCTGAGTGTAAAGATTACTGCAAAGGCATTCGATCTAACTCAGGACTGTTGGAAGCGAAAGGCATAACCGAGTATGTGTTTGGGCAATTGGTGGATGACAAGTTAGTGATATCGACTAAGCTTTCCAAGAAGTTCGGAAGTATCTTCATTGAGAAGGTGGCGGTCGCTGAACTATTCGAAGAAGATGATACTCCGATTGCACCGCCGCTCATCGAAGATGATTTAGTCTTCTTCAAAGACGATGATGGCAATGAATGCAATGTACCGCAATACGAACATGAAATCAAGGATCTCAAACTCGAATGCGATTCACGCGCGAAGGATCTGATCATTGATAATAAAGACTTGATCATCGGAAGCAAAGACAAAGATATTGAGATTCTGAAACTCAAGCTTCAACTCGCAGGCATCTACGACTGAGTTATTCACTGTACTTGCGTTTCACTAATAGAGAGAGCATCTCTTTGATCTCGGCGATATCCCTGGCGGCAAGTATTTGTTGCTTCTTCATACTTGACACGTCCTTTGCGATTGCTGTTATCCGTTTGGAGAGAATCTCAACCCGATCCTCTACTGCATCATCGACAGAATCTCGAACACTTTCCATCCATTCGGAGACTTCTTCACGAACGGCGTGCTCTATGACTTCATCCCTTGCCCTTCGTTCTTCGTCGAATTCATTTCGAAGATCTCCGACTTCGTCTTGAAGTATGTTCAATGACTCTTCGACATCCACGCTCGTTGAGAGAGTGTTTTGTATCTCGCCGACCCATTCATTGAGGTCTGAGGTGATGGCGCTCATGTGCTTGAACACAAACTTGACGATGGGCTTCTCTTCCATCTCCGAAATGTCTTTGGCTGCAGTAGCTGCTTCGCGTATCATCATCCCGATCTCATCGTCGGATCCAGCGATGAGATCGCGCAGTTCTTGACTGAGTTGGTCAAACTCTGGACGCCACACCATGGACTTGTCAAAGTGCCGACTCTCTCGACTGCAAACCTCGCAATGATCAGGAGTAGCCGCGCATGGGATGCGCTCGCGGAGGCACATGTGGTGAAGCTTGAAGTTGAATCCCTGGGATGAGTCTTCATACTTGCGACGTTCTTCATCAAGGGTGTTGATTCGATGCTCAATATCTTGGACGAATGAGATCCACTTGTGTCGAAGTCGTTCGACGCCGATCTTCTTGTTCGATCTTGCGCGAAAGAAAGTGGATTGCAAAAATATGTCAATCAAATAGTCATGGTCGCCATACTTGGGATCAATACCACTCGTGTCGTATATGAGGTACCCTCCGATTTGTCTCCAGGGTCGCAGGCTTCGAGCCTTCTCTTCTTCGACCTGCTCATCCGTTAGCCAAAAAGTCAAACGGCCATGGGGAACCTCCGAGGTGCAACCACCCAGTTCATGACTTTTCGGATACAGATGAACAGAACCATTGTCAGATGAAGAAGACGAAGCAATCAAACGGCCATGGGGAACCTCCGAGGTGCAACCACCCAGTTCATGATCACTTGACTCTTCCAGTTGGTTATCGACAAGCAAAGAAGCCGAAGCAATCAAACGGTCATGATGGACCTCCGAGGCATCGAGGCCCAGTTCATGATCACTCGACTCCTTTACCCGACCTGTCAAAGTCGGTGTGTCGTACTGCATCACGAGCGTGGATGTCTCTTCATACGTGTGATGATCAAGTCCATCGTTCTCTGAGTCATCTGTCTCCGAGTCGGATGATGAGTCTGCGGCAACCACGGCGGTGAGCGTGGGGTAAGTGAATGCGACACAAATTGGCTTACGGTGCGCGGGCGACGGGTGTATCGACTTGTTCAGATTGAAAGGGTCGACATTGGGGCGGCGATCGGAGGCGGACTGTTGAATGAGCGACTTCTTGGACGACATGTCGAGGAGACCGCAAAAATAGGACTGACTCTGCATCTTGACTACAAGTTTGTATGAGAATCCACCCTCTTCTTGACTAGAAGTTTGTATGAGCATCTGCAATTGGGTAATTACGCACGCGTAAAAAAATATATCTTACGAAGTTTATCCAGAGCAAGTATATTTTTTTGAGCCCACCGTGATCTCAGTCTGAGTCGATGGTAGTGCGGCAGTCATCGCTGGTGCCGATCCACCACCTGAAATCGTAGCGCACCCTTTGTACAATTGCCATTTCGCTTCGTGCAGTCCGATCCAATAGAACGAGAACACGCACGATTTGGATTTACACACAGAGTAATCGATCGGCAACTCCGCTGGATACGCGGGATATTTGACAACGCAATCGTTGTCCGTGAATACTTTCACATCGTCGATCCAAGCTTCACATGGACCAGTGTGTGAAGGCGTGAATCCCTCTCTGAACTCATCGTTCTGCCACTTCATTGTCGTAAGTCCGCTAACATCAACCACATTGTTCAGCGAATTGATCGGACAGCCATTGACGTACGGTGCGTAGAATGTTCTTAGATCTCCGATGCGATTGCTGGCGATCAGCATCTGATACTGCTTGCTATTTGCCTCGGGGCTATCATTCCACTTGATTCCTGGGTACAGTACATCACCATCCACGATCGCGACGGCGCCAGTCTTGGTACTTGGATCGTTGTAAGTAGCCGCTGGCTGGCTTAGATAGCCATGAGCATTTGCGGTTGCAATGAGGAGAGCTCCCGTTAGACACCGCATGTTTATATTAGCGGGAATAAGAAATATAATTTATTAGGTATATTATACAAATATGTCGGCCACCGTCGAAGTGCCGACCCCCCACGATACTTATGGACTAATTGATCCTGTCATTGAAGAGCGCCCTCTATGGAAAGACTGCGCGTCGGAATTCTGTGGAACGTTTCTGTTCGTGTATGTGTCTCTGGCCGGAGTCAATCAAGTAGTGCAGACTGGTCTAAACGATCAACTACATATCGCACTTTGTTTCGCTCTAGGGCTTACTTCGGGCATCCTAGTCGCCGGTAAGTCAGGCGGGCACTTGAACCCCGCTGTATCTCTGACCGTGTATCTGACTGACCCTGCGTTCGAACCGGCTCGTTTAGTTGGATACGTGCTCTCGCAACTGGTCGGAGCATTCTGCGGCGCACTGCTCGTATTCGCGATCTACTACGATTTGATTGATCGCCAAGTAGATGATTTCAGTGTGGGATCGTTTGGCACGTTCAAGAATCCTGCGAACTCGCTACTGGAATCGATCATTGATCAGTTTGTGGGCACCGCGATCTTGATGTTTGCGATCATCCGTACTCCTGATTTTAATTTGAAGCCCGCGATCATCGGCTTAGTTCTCGGAGGAATCGGCATGTTTCAAGGAATCAACGGATTCGCGATCAACCCCGCAAGAGACATGGGCCCGCGACTCGCATCCACGATCATGTTTGGAAACCTCCCGTTTGAGAAAGAAGATCATTGGTTCTGGGTACCGCTTGTTATCCCATTTGCCGGAGCCCCGTTTGGATATCTACTCGCCAAGCTACTGGCGAAGCTTGATTAAAACAAATCACTTCATAGCCACCTTGAATCAATTAGTATAATATCCAACAATGGCGCCTTCCGACGACAAAAAAAAGAATCTCGGTCAGTTCATGACAACCAACTACGAATACATTCTACAAAACATGTGCATCCCTGCGGATACCAAAACGGTAATAGAACCTTTCTGTGGCAAAGGAGACTTACTCAAGTTCGATGGTGTGGTTGGCAAGGAGATCGAACGATATGATATCGATCCTCAGTCGGATGACATTGTGAAGCGAGATACACTTGCCGATCCACCTTCGTACTCAGGCAAGTTCGTACTGACAAACCCGCCGTACCTCGCGCGGAACAAGTGTAAAGACAAGCGACTGTTTGATGAATATGATTGCAATGATCTGTATAAATGTTTCATACTTAGCATCATCCGCGATCAGCCAGCCGGCGGGATCATAATCATTCCATTGAACTTCTTGTCTTCGATACGCACTGCTGATGTTGGTCTCCGCGAGAAGTTCTTGCAACAGTTCGCGATCGTGCGCATAAATGTATTTGAAGAACGCGTATTCGATGATACAACTTATACGATTTGTGCGATTCAATTCGAGTTGCGAACCCAAGACACGTTGCAAACCCAAGGTGCAAGTTCAAAGATACCCGTAGCCATTTACCCATCGGGCACTGAGATATCAGTGGAGCTAAACTCATCCAATAAGTTTATGATTGGCGGGGAAGCGTACAATCTGCCGACCAATCCAAAGTATGAGATAACAAGACTGACGAAACTGAATCGCGAAACGGTTCATACGAATATCTTAGTCAAGTGTATCGATGATAGCTCAGCCAAGCAAATATGTCTTGAGATCGTGGATCTAAGCCGGGTGTATGTGGATGAAACTGATAAGCTATCATCACGAACGTATGCAACATTGGTCATCAATCCTCCGATCGCTACAGACAAACAACAGGAGTTAGTGAAGCAGTTTAGTAAATATCTTGGCAAGCAGCGAGCCAAGTATCATTCATTGTTCTTGACCAACTATCGCGAAAGCAAAGACATTGCACGCAAGCGAATCAGTTTTGGATTAGTGTATTCGATTTGTGGATACTTGTTGTCTCAGATCGATGAGATTGAAACCATTACCAACGGCGTGGAGACTATACTCTAATCTTTTTTTCACTCTTAATATACATCGATGTACGGAGTGCGTCATCCTATTAGAGAATACTCCGATGGATTGCTCCGGGTGATTCACACTAAATCTGGAAAGGACGTCGTGGTTGTGTATGACGACAAATCGCGGACATTCTCATCTGAGAAGAATCCTGCGATCGTTAAATATATACTAGGCGGAGAACAATGCGCAACGGACCGATAGCTTTGCCGCCTCTGATCAAACAGTACTGCTTCGATCTTGTTGAAGTCGGCACTAGGCTCGGTGTCTTCACAATCACGACTTATCTTGAAGCGATGGACATCTGCGATAAGATATCGGACAGCCTCATCCGGGTTCATGATCTGCAACAAATCATAAGACTGTGCGACGCCATCTTGGATTATGACATAGACGACGAGGTATTGCGGCCCAACATTAACAATTTGATTGAAGCACTCTGTCTGATTGCATTTGATGCATCGGTGCCAGAGAGAAGCTGTGGCATGTACTCAAAAAAAATAAATTAGACAAGCGAGAACATGTCTCGATAGTGGTCCTCATCCTCGATCCAGATGTGGTGATACCGCGCGTCGTAGTCTTCTATGCTAGCATCTGTTTCTTTGCCGCTCTGTCGATCAAAGATGATGTACTCAGGTTCGTAGTGAGTGATGATCAACGTCAGCAACGATTTGCTGAGCGGCTCCTTCTTGTGAGTGAAGTATTTCCAAATTTTTTCCAGTAAGTTCATCGTATATTATTCACAGAGCTCTCTCAACTTCTTTTGCATTTGAGCCAACTCTTTATTATCCGCTTTCACAGTCCAAGAAGTCTTTAGTAGAGTCCTGTCTTTCAAGAACTTGAAAGTAGTCTTGTATCCCTTCTTCTCCAACTCCATGGCGACTGTGTAGTAGATCGCGGTCTGTAGCTCCGTGTTGGACACGGAGTCATCGATTTGTTTGAAGTTGGTCGGGATGTACAACTCCGCGCGAGTCATCCCCGCGTCGTGGTTCGATCGGATCTTTGAGTTTAGTTCAAACAATATCTCACGAACCTCATTGGAGATCGTAACCTTGTACAGACTACTTTTTTTTAGTCGCGACGCGTTGTCTAAGATCCCGGTCCAGTCCATTCTATATGAGTGCGGCTATCTTATTCTCCAACTGATCCAACCTACTCTTCAGCGTTTCGTTTTCAAGTACGAGCTCTTTCACAGTAGTCATCAAGATCGGAATCAACTCATCATAGGAGATGTTCAACGCCACTCCCTCAGGCGAGACGCACCCATCGCTATCGATCTCCTCTTCCACATTCTTGTGCGGCGCGATCTTCACGAGATCACCGAATTCAGTCTTAGCCACTTCCTGTGCGATGAGGCCGTAGTGCATCAGTTGCAGAGGATCGTCCCGATAACTGAACTTGACGGGATTAGATCCAAGAATGAACTCACGGCATTTGGCAACTGCGAGGCTAGTGATCTGTTTCTTCAATCGCCGATCCGAAGTTATGCACACAGTTCCATTCACAATGATTGAACTATCTGTTCTAATCGAGTAAGATGTCCCAGTTGGCACCGCGACCCCGGTGCTTCCAAACGAATTGATATATCCGACAGAGGTACCGATCGTAAATGAAGCAGATCCTACTTCCAATGGCAACACACTGTTCGTGGTATTCCCGATCTGTAATGATCCAGCAGTGGGTGCGATCTTCATGACTCCGGCTCCGCTTACGCTGAGTGTGGCAGTGCCAGTCGCGCCGATGATTACATTGGATCCGATCCTCATGTTTGACGATCCATCAACGCCGATATCGCAGAAAGCCGCTTCACTCCCATTAGATGAGTTGTTGATCAACCGCATGCAATACGTTGCCCCCGCGCCATTGATCGACAGCGATCTTGTTGGCGAAGATGTCTGTATCCCCACAAACCCTGACGATTTGATCATCAGCTTCCGAGTCGAAGCGGATACTGATGATCCATAGTTGCCAATAAATAAATCGGCAGCCGCGTTCGCAGTGTTCGATGAACCCGCTTGGATATAACACGCAGTCGCGTCTGATGACAGTCGGAGCACATTGGTCGAAGTGAGTACGATATCAGCCGACGTGTTCAGTGTAGATGACAATGCGCCGAATGAAGTAATGAATGGTTGATCAGGAGTTCTGATGAGCCCGTACAGATCAGTGCTACTGAGCGAAGTGAGTCCAGATAGTGTCCTCCCTTCATTCAATACCAATGCCTTGTTTGAAACGACGGTGCCCGGCGTAACCCCGGAAAGATAGTTCAGTTCCGCGGCCGATGCGAGTACCAATCCTCCCGACAGTTGCAAACCTTTGTTTGTTCCGTTGTGACCAACGATGTTGAAGTTATGCCCAGTCGCAATCTCGATGATGTTGGATCTGGACGACAGCGACATACTTCCGATTCCATCGACGGAGATGGCCCCCGACTGAATCGATGTCAGACCAGCTACTGAACTGAAGATGGTGAGCTTATCGGCACTCTGCACCGGGCGAATCGGATTCATTGCTGAGTTATCCCACGCCATTGCGGCTCCACTGATGAAGCTCTTCACTAAAGAAGTAGAACTCCATCGCACTTGCAATAGCGACGAACCCGAAACGTTTGCGTACTGGATGTAGATTGGTGTCCATTGCCCGGCGACAAGCTGAATCTGATCGGATGTGTATTCAATGCCCGAAGTAATGTCCCACACATTCAAGACCAGAATGTTATTGACCCAGATGCGGACGCGGTCATTTGCAATTGCAAAGAATCGATACAGCTCGGTGAATGAAGGCAGTACATACCCGGCGATGTCGAATGAGAAGTTTGCATTGAGTTCTTTGGGATCGTAGTTGGTCAAGTTGAGGTCACTGATAGTATTCACATCTACGATCCGCCCGCTATCCACTCCAGTGAATTGACGAATGAGCAACCCGCCGGTGTTGTAGTTGTTTAGTGGGCCGGACAATGTCAGATCATTGATGGTGAATGCACTCGTTGTTAAGTTATCACAAGCTATGGATACCGCCGCAATCGAATTGAATCCAGTGAGCGACTTGCTAGCATCCACCACGACCGCTTGAGTCGCGGTGACCTTACCCGGGGTTACCTTCAAGTAGTTCAATTCAAATGCGGTCGGTCGAACCAACACGCCGCCAAGGTATAAACCTGCGGTAGTACCATTGTGCGCGGGGATATTGACATTATCATTTGCCCCAAACAGCACATCGTTCCCGCTTGCATCGATTGTCAGATCACCGCCCGCATCCACATGGAATGAGGCAGAGTTCGAAGTCTGAGTAGATGTATTGAATATGGTCAGTGAGTTGTGGCTATAGATCTTAGAAGCAACTGGCGGCATGTTGTTATCCCAAGCCAATCGCACCGACGGGATGAGAGCGCGCGTCGTACTAGTCGAACCCCATTCCAATGAAAACTGAGCCGCGTTGCCCGTATCGACTTGATACTGAATGTAGATCGGAACCCATTGACCTGCGTTCAAGTAAATGCTAGCACTCGTTCGAACTGTGCCAACCGATCTTACCCATGAATGAAGCACCAGATCGCCATTGACCCAAAGACGCACTCTATCATTGCAAACCTGCACTCACGAATAAAATTACGGCAGCTATGCCAGCGGTTGCGGAAACGACTAGACTGATTAATGAGTGTTTGGCAAACTTGGCCACATTAGCGGGTAAATATGGAGCCGATCCAGGTATGGCGAATGCCATCAATACGATTCAATCCGCATTCGTTGCAACTAAAAATGCACTAACTAATATCTCTCAGACCGGTGCTGCTATCAACGCATCCACCGCAGATATTGACGCACTCGTTCGAAACATTAAATCTAATCTCGATGTTATTTCAGCACTGAATGATGATAAGGATGTTGCTGACGCATACGCACTCGTTCAAGGTCGATTAAGTGTATTTGAACAAAACGTATTCAACAGATTAGATACTCAGATGGGAATTAGTTTGCGCAGAACTAGAAGCACGGTCCAAGATATAGTCGATTCGCATAATCTTGTAATCACACGAGTGGCGGTAGACGCGCCGTCTACCCTTAGTCCGATTGCTCCACCATTTGCCCCAACGCCGCCTGCAGGCCCTCGCGGGGCCCCTCCTCCGCCTGGGCGTGGCGGACCAGGTGGAAGCTTCCCTCCCACAGAAGGCACGATTCAGTTGTTGTTCATCAAGTTGCTCACTCAGTTCGCAACCAACAGCGGCGACCTAGTGAAGATGAACATCTCGACCACAAACCGCATCACGCTTGATCTGTCTGAGTTCCAAAAGGTTTCAGAACATCTGATCGCCAATGTCAAGTTCATGGTTGATAAATTCACCGGACTTGTTCCAAACCAACTCATCGATCAGATCACGCTGGTTGCGAATGGTGGCATCTATGATCTTGAAGAGAAGCTTGTGAATCGCATGCTAAACAAGATTAACCGCAAGGAGAAGGAGCGCGATGTATTGAGTATCGATACGATTTCGAAGCTTATGCCTGTCGTGTCTAAGATCATCTATGAAACTGATATCCACTCGCGCGTCATCTTCAAGCAATACATCATGGAGGCCTTTGAAGGAGTTAGAGATACTACGGTCAGTTCAACAGACTGCAAACCTATTATCCGCGATGCATTCCAAGTATATGACACCAATGCTAAGATCTTCACGAACCCAGCTAATACCACATACGTTTCCAAACTGTTGTTCGATCCGAGCGCTAGTGTGACGCAAGCATCTCTCAGCGACGCAGGCGTGATGTTGAAACACGGCGTCGTGCAAACATTCAACACTCTCATTGCCAACTACATGAACGATCTGTATGATGCTCAGAGTAAAAAGATCTACACAAAGGCGTTTACATCGTTTGCCGGTAGTACCCTGGTAGATGCGCTCAATGGGCAAAGCTTCCCTGACTTCGGAGTAATCGCAAGTACCACTGACCGAACCTTCTTGAGACACTACGTTCTCCCGAGCAACCAAATCGTGTTGAGTTCCACACTCGCGTATGTAATGAAGGTCATGTCCAACCGTGTGAATCAGATCAGCGGTATCAAGATTCATGAGATTACTTCGCTACAGGAAGTAAGCCCGCATGTATTGGAGAAGTACCGATCGCTGATCCCCATGTATCTACGAATCTTCAAGGCTTTCGTGCGTCGATGCACTATCTACCGCAAGATCTTTGGTAAAGTCAATGCTTCTACGGGAGACGCGGTAGATGTGATCCCAATGTTCAACAACAACGTGTTCAACACATTCTTCAAAGATCACCAATCCGATGCAGACAACCTCGCGTTTGCGAACCCGTTTAACTCCATGGTAGGAAATGGAGGCACGATTGCCGGAGCCAGTAATGTAAGCACGACTCGATCAGTCGCTCAAGACTCGATCTTGCTCTACCTTGATGAGATTATCAGTGGCATGGGTGCTCTGATCCAAGATGCCGAATCGGTGCAATCTGAACTACTTGCGACGGATACATCGGTTTCGCTGTACTACGACGTCAAGCGCGACTTCACCAAGAACTACTTCGTCAGCAACAAGGACTACCCGTTCGCACCGTTGTCCATCCTTGCGATGGGATACAGCAATCGAAACGGAATCATCCCGCTCTACGGAAAGCAGATCACTGACAACAAGTTCCTGTACGGACTCCGCTGCATGCTTATGGATGACTTCAAACTCTCGTCGCAGAAGGTTCCGTACCTCAAGAAGCTCATTACTGAGTTCAATGGATACACCACTTCGACGAACAACATTGATGAGAAGAAGTTCAATGATGTACTCCAGTATGTCAGTCGTGCGGCAAACTACATCTACGATTTGCGATTCTTTAACGGTCGCGCGGTTTCAGGAACGGATATGCTAGCCCGCGTTGATCCAGCTATGGGAAGCCAGATCAAGACGTTCCAGGAAGCGAAAGACAAGGCGGCATCGCTCACTGTAATCGAAAGCGTCAATGCTATCGATAGTCGCAACAAGATCGCGGAATGGCTTAAGACGATTACCACCGGATTGGGCTACCAACAGTTCCAGCCGGATTCACGCATCGCCACAGGAAACCCTCGTAGCAAGGTTATGATGGTCAATATCCTTGATCTCAACATTGTTCCAATCAACATCCACTCGCTTATGCGTGAGATCCCGCTGGCGAACATTTACAACTACGCATTGACGTACGACTCAATCATTGATAGTATGACTGGAACTGGCGATATCAACCTCATCTTCTCCACGATTCTCAAGAATCCACACGCACCAATCACGATCAACAATGCGATGACTGGAATCGATTTCAATGGTACGGTCGAAACGCTTGATGATATCTTTACGGAAGGTAAGAAGAGCAACCTGCGATTCTTGACTGATATCATCATTGATCGCATTCTCACACACTCGGTCGTGGGTGGCGTTCATACCTTCAGATTGACTAAGGCTCAGATCGATCAGCGCCTCAACTCCAAGATTCTTCACAACATCTTGTTCCTCACGCTGGTTCAATGGGCAATCAAGAAGAAGGTTCGTAGCGAACTCGACTTCATCAACACACGCGTTGTCACTCGCACTAATGCAGTCAGCGATGTTATCACGAATGCGTCGGTTGATAACACGACGGTGGATGAAAACATGTTTGAGTTCTAAATTGAAACATACACGTATCACCATATACACCATGCCACCAAGCGTAGAATTCTCAGGATACGTGCTATCGGTCATGGATAGTAAGCGGATATGTATCAGAGTCGATCGCGACCACGTAGAGCGTGTATCAAGCGCTATATCTAGGTTGCATCAACAAACCAGTGTAAGAGATACACTAACGATCAATGTATCAAACGCAGAGTTTCATATCAATTACGATTGGGCTGAGATCTCAGATCTGGTTGGGACCCACATTCGCGTACAAGCTAATCTCAGACAGTACTCATTCTGGAAGGTGAAGGGGGTCAATTGCAGAGGGGTGTCCATCAACGCGACGCATATCCACAACGTCTCTGCATGAATCATCTTTTTTTGGCACAAAATTGACAGGATTTGAATCAAATATACCAGTGATACCATGTCTCACGGAAAAGTAATCAAGATCACCAATGCCAATGAGCTGGCCAAACTAGCTATCAAGAGAGATAACTATTTGGATCCAGCTTTAGTCAAGCGAGTCGCCCAGAAAGTAGCATCCAAGCAAGATATACTGTTTTTGGGAAACGACGTCGCCGAATCGTTCAAGAAGGATGTCTATGTGCTCACCATCCATGGGATTCTCCCATGCGGGAGTAAGACAACGCTTTCGATTCATGGCATTCAGCCATATGTGGTAATCAAGCTTGGAGATGGTGAATCAGAAGATCAAGCAAGGACCAAGGTGTATGGGATGATCAATGCGCGCGATGACGAGTTTGCCAATCCAACCAAGATTGTGTTCAAAACTGGAAAGGACTTCCTATACTTCGCCCATGAATCGAGCAAGTATGCACATGTTCATTTCCAAACACTGAAGGCAAGAGACGCGTTCATCACGAATTGCGAGAACAGAAAGATCAAAACGTACAGCAATGACAAGAGCACGTACTACAGAGTAGTCGCGCGAGACTATGAGATCAATCTATCAGGATGGAGTGTCCTCAGTGGATATTCTAAGAGCAATGCTTCGACCTCAAAGGCCAAGTACTGCCTAGACGTACATGTAGATGGAGTAAGATCGATCTGCGATGATGACGAACTAGCCAAGCTAGCGGAGAAGGATTCGATTCAGTATGCGAACATCAAGTACGAGAACATGATTGTAGCCGCATACGATATCGAAATGATTCCCGCGAAAGCGGGGTGCTTCCCCGATGCGGACAAAAATCCAAGAGACAGCATATTCATGATCTGTATCACATACCACTTTGTCAAACGACCAGAAGCGCTATTGAGTGTTTGTCTAACGCTGAAGCCATCGGATCCGATGGATGATATGCTAGTTGTGCATTGCGCAAGCGAACCATGTCTAATCGAATCATTCTCTAAGATGATGGCGTTGATGCAACCGGACTTCATTACTGAGTTTAACGGTGGCGGATTCGATTGGCGGAACGTCATAACCAAGGCCAGAATCTACAACATCGTTCCGCAATTCTTGAACAACTTCTCGATTGTTGAACTTGATTCGTGGGCGGTTCGCCCTGACATGCTCAGCAAGTATCACCACAGTAAAGAAATCAAAATCGGTGGAGCTACTCCGCCAGCCAAATGCAAAGGACTTAAGATGCAAGGATTCGTCGTGTTCGATACTTTCATCATCATGAAGCAACTGGAGCCACTTGCGGAATCGCATAAGTTGAATGAGTGCTTGCGCAGACGCAACCTAGGTTGCAAAGATGAACTTGAGATCCCGGAGATGTTTCGATTGTATAAAGAGGGGACCCTAGAGGGCATGTCGAAAGTAGCACACTATTGCTACATCGATACATTCAAGTTGCAACAGCTACTCATCAAAGAAAGCGTTGTCCAAGATCGGAGAGAGGTAGCAATGCTATCATATACTTCCATCCAAGATAACTTTTACTTTGCGGGCGGCAGTCGCATGCGGAACCTGTTAATGAACCGAGGATCCAAGCTTGGACACTTCTTTGATACAAGATACAAACCAGTCTTTGAAGATCCAGATGCTAAGTTTCCAGGAGCATATGTGGTGCCTCCTATCAAAGGTATCGTCAAGCCGATGCTCAGACTAGATGAGTTCATGCAAACCAAGTCAGTCGAACTCACTCCCGCTCAGTATGACGAGGGGTATCAATACATCGATGATCGATATGAAGGTACGGAGCGCGAAGCTCCTGAGTTTATGAAATCCTATATCGAATATATTGACGAAAACCCAAATCAATACCCTACATCGGGATTGGACTTCGCTTCGTTGTATCCATCAAATATCATGGCGTACAACATCTCTCCCGACAAACTGGTCGTGGAGAAGAAGTATGCTAATGAACTAACCAAACAGGGATACACACTCAAACATGTATCGTTCCCATTTTGCGGCAAGACTGTAAATGCTTGGTTCGTTCGCCACGATAACAAACCTGAAAACTACAGCGTATGCGGTCAGCTGTTAATTGAACTGGGTGATAGACGAACGGCGCTGAAGAAACAACTGAAGCGCATAAATGAAAAGCGGACTCCGTTGAAGGAAGAGTTGAAACAATACAAAGGACGCGAAGACGAATACCCTCGGATCAATGAATTGAACGAACTCAACTTCGATTACGGGGCATGTGATTCGAAACAGAAAGCTGTAAAGGTGTTCATGAACACACTGTACGGAGAAATGGGAAATACTCATTCTTGCATATGCGAGATTGCTGTGGCAGGTAGCGTCACCGCCATGGGTAGATACAACATCAAGCTGATGAAAGCGTATGTTGAGAACGAACTTGGTATGACAGTCAAGTACGGAGATACGGATTCTCTGTATGTTGAATGCAATCCTAGACACTTCGTCGCCTATGATCGAGAGTACTTCACAGGGAAGATCGATAAGATCACTTACGCAACCAAGCTTGTGGAGAAGACGTTCGTCGAGATTGAGAAAGCGAAGAACAAAGTTAATCAAACGCTGATCGAAGACAATGGATCCCAATTCTTGAAGATGGCATACGAGGAAGTGCTGTACCCGGCGATCTTCTTCGGCAAAAAAAAATACTGCGGCGTCCAGCACGAAGACAAAGTAGATTTCTTCCCCACTGAATTAAAAGACTACTTCATTCGTGGATTGGAGCTGAAGAAGCGGGGAGCGTCTGATGTCATGAAAGAAATATCGTTCAATGTGTTGAGACAGATGCTTGATATCAACAATCTACGTGAGCCGATTGACCTTATCAAAGATGCGGCTTCGAGATTCTTTAGCACAAACTGGTCTGTTGATTATTTCGTGAAGTCGAAGACGTATGATCCAGAAAAGGATAACAAGTCGGTGATCACCATGAGAAACAGATACATCGAAATGAACTATCACACCATTCCAGAGCCGGGATTGCGATTCAAGTATGTCGTATGTAAGTACTTTCCTTGGACATACGATGTCAGAGGCGTACAGACCAAATGTTCAATCGGAGATCGTATGGAGTTGGTGGAACGAGTCAAAGAGGAAGGACTAGAGATTGATCTAGAATACTATTTCGATAATGAACTGACAGGGCAACTGGCACGACTGATCACCTTCTGCGATGAAGTCAAAGAAATCGCACCCGAGGCAGTGATTCAGGAGCAAGCAGAGATTGAAGACTTGGTCTTAGCGAAGGAGATCTATACGAAGAACGAAGAGGCCTTGTTCAAAGCCGCTAAGAAGCTCATCGCACAGTATGCTAAACATTACAGCAATGCTTATACAAACAAAGGATCCCTGTTCGCTAGTACATGGAGAGCAGTCGGCCTTGAGATCCGCAAGAACCCGACGATGCACATGTCCGTGTTGGACGATGTCATTACCAACATCTTTGCGAACACAACTGGAGTCATTGAACAAGATCTGTTCTCATGGGCGACTAGACACATCGCGAATCATTACGGAGTCGTAGTCAAAGACAAGCAAGCGACGATGTTGAAGAATCGACTCGATCGAATCGCACGCTTCATTCGAACCAAAGATTTAGCACCAATGCTGGTAGATTACATGGACACGTGGAAGCGCAACGTCGTGATGTACATCCGCGAAGAGTACGCATATGATTTGATTTGCAAACACAACCATCCAGTTAAGACAGTTTGGGATGTCATGGATGAAGAAGAGATGGAGCTGATCATCGCTAATCGCGAACTAGCGCCTACGATTAATCAGAACGTCGCCATGAAACTGATCGGACACATCGTCAGTGCGATCACGACAACGCTGACCACGGAGCAGCTTTCGTCGTAGATCGGCGATCTTTTTTTTGATTTAGCGAAGCATCAGTATAATCATGGCAAGCACGGCTACACTCGTTACCACTTTGGTGAATGATGTCATTCGAAGACACATCCAAGATCCTTCGCTTGGGCAGTTGGCAAGCTTGGCTGTCGCAAGCGTCATTGGTCGTGCGTATCAGTTCGATCCAAAGAACAGCTCCAAACTAATGAAGCCTGTGATCAAATCATTGAAACAAGCAAGTGAAAGAGGTATCAAGTGGTCCATACTCATGGCTATATGCATATGCGCGGCGTACAAACGCAACGATGCATACAAACTGATTCAGGCTTGGCGACATAGAAAGCTGGAGCACCCGAAGATCATTGATAGTGCAGATGTGGAAGTCCGTACGATCAAGATTGATATCTCAAACATGCCCGAGTACATCATCGGGTTCTATCAGTTCATGGACAATCATAAAACTATGTTCGACATCGCATCGGGGTATCGATACATCAAGTGCTATGATAAGCTGTTCGCCATCTACGAGTTCCCGATTCACTTTGTTGATACGATCCATGACGTGGTGGGGACGATTATGACCGCGCACGACTCCAAGTGGAACAATATCACGAAGGAATTGCAACACAACTTCCAAGTGAGCATCCAGATCCAGTCTAACAAGCTCAACGATGATTACATCAATAACATTATGAGATGCGTACATCGCGAATCACGCTTTGGAAACTCAGTCAATCTCAAGTTCCACAAGATATTAGCACGATCAATGATCACATCTACGTTCTACGATAAGGACATCTCCAACTGGACCGTCGATCAAGAAAAGATGAAACAGTGCTACTTCTCTCCCCACAAGAAGTTCTTGTTCAAAACGCTTGAAGCCAAGGCGACTGAAGATATCAGCACCGCAGGAGAATGGAATAATCTTCTGCTACACGGGAAGCCCGGGTTGGGTAAGTCGTCGTTCATCCATAGAATCGCGATCATCTTGAAGAAGAACATTCTATCAGTTGATCTATCGATGTACTTAGATCATAAGAAGGATCTGTTTGCGATCTTCCATAATCAGGCGTTTCGATTGCCCGTACAGCGCCACGATGGAAACGCGCGCGAATATACCATTGAGAACTCGATCATCGTTCTTGAAGAGTTTGATCAAGCGATCGAACGATTACTGAAATTGGAAGAGCTACACAAGATCAAACGCGATATGAATAAGAACCACGACTTTAACGCGTCGTCGTCCCTTGTTAAGGCAAACGAAACGATAACTAACATAATCACGGCCAGCAACCAAGAGTGTCAATCTAATGTGTTAAGACTAGGAGATCTATTGGAACTGTTTCAGTCAGTGGTTCCGATCAAAGACAGACTCATCATTGCCACTACGAATCACTTAGATGTCATCAAACAAAGCTTGCCAGCATTGGTTCGACCCGGTCGGTTGTCGATCATTGAGTTCGAGATGTTGAAATGGGATGACTTTTTGGAATTGTGCCAGTTCTACTTCCCATCCGAATCTACTGAAGGTTGTAAGATGTTTGAGATCACCATTTGCACTTCTCACTTGGTGGAGTTGGCAATCAAACATAGACATGTTTCATCTACGGTGGATGCATTTATTGATGAGGTAAGACGCTTATGCAATCAAACTGTTTCGTCTTCAGTAATCGTAGTCGATGAGGTTGAAGCGAAAGCGGATACAGATGCACAGATGGAGACGGAGGTTGAAGCGAAGTCAGATACAGATGCACAGATGGAGACGGAGGTTGAAGAGAAGGTTGAAACGAAGGCGGATACAAATGCACAGATCGTAGTCAGTGAGGTTGAAGCGAAGGTTGAAACGAAGGCGTATACAAATCCACGTTACGAACAAGCAATATTAGAGGCGCAAGCGAGAGAGAAAAAAGAAGCAGAGGCGTGGGCGAAAGCGAAGGTAGAGGCGAAAGCAGAAGTTAAAGAAATGCGAGCACATTACGAACAAGAGGCAGAAGAGGCGGGAGATAATACTAGAGGGGGAGCGGTGAAAGAAGCAGATAAATACTTTAAATCGATGCAGCCTTACGCGTCAGAAAAAAATAGTAAAGATATATTTCATCAACTACTGATGCAAGAAGCGCTCGATGAATAAAATTGATTTCTTTACTGGTAGTAATATAGCGACCCCTAAGGTATGATGTACCGCAAAGGATTGCTAGTCGCAATCGAAGGAGTCAATGGCGCGGGCAAATCGACCATTCTCAAGAATGTGTGCGCACACTACGATGAACTAGACATTCCCTATTCGCTGTATAAGTTTCCAAATCGATCAGGGCCTAACGGCAAGAAGATCGATCAATATCTGAAAGGTGAGCTGGCGATTCCATCTAAGTACGATGTGTTAGACATGTTTGCCCAAGATCGAAAACACGCTTGTGATCAGATCAAACGAGATATTGCAGAAGGAAAGATAGTACTCTGCGATCGGTACGTGTTCAGCGCGGTGGCGTATCACGTCCCACTAGGAACAAAGGACTATGAAGTCATAGACAATTATTGCAACGTCATCGCTTACTTCGACAAGGATATGCCCATGCCAGACATAACTTTCCTCGTGAAGGGAGACTTCATCAGAGATCGAGGAATCGTCTCCAAGGAGATCTTCCACTATGTCGATTCGAAACAGAGAGAGCTACACTTCATTCTTGGGGCGGTCATAAAAAAATACACAGCAAACCTAGTGCGGATCTACAATCGCGCAAACGCGCAGCACAACGTTGCTAGCGATGTTGTGGATGAGATATATGCTAATCAGTATCATTTTTAGAGCATCACGCCGGTTCGACAGCTTTGGTTGTTGGACGTGTCGATTCTTTTTTTGACACAGATCGTCTTCTTAAACGTTTCAGGCGTATCGGAACCTTCCTTCATCTTCAAATACTGAATCCGGATCTCAGATATATCCGGATAGTACCGCTCGACTTCTCCGATAAAGAACTTGCCTCGCTTGTCAATGAATGGACGCAACTTCCCCCCATTGATCTCGCGCATGTAAGTGTAGTTCGGAGAAGACGATGTGAGCACACAGTCGAAGATGAAGATATCAAACACCACACCTTCGTCATCATCGCTATCACTACCATCGGTTTCACTACGCACAGGCTGAACCACTTTCACTAATGGGACGCCGATCATGGAATCGGGTAGCGCTAGAATCAAATACTTGAAGTAGTGATCGATCTGATCCAGCATCCAGATCTTCAAGTAAAGCGCGACCATCTTCGTGTAGAAGGCGCACTTAGGGACCCAGTGCTTCACAAACTGGGTTGCATGATCGATCTTGTCCATTACCCACGCTTTCAAACAACTAATAGCGACCCCTGCGTAGAATGCGTACCCGGATTCCATGCTATATTAGGCGCGTTGATATATTAAAATTGATTATTGTACGCCATATAATATAATCATGAGCGCTGAGCACAAGGAAGACATCATCGACGACGATCTTGAATCGCTGTATGACGAAGTGGATGCCGACATTGATGAAGTAGATGCTGACATCGACGACGTGGAAGATCAAAAGCGCGGAGATGATGACGAAGAAGACGATGAGTTAGAAGATAAGGAAACGCCCAAGAAACGGATGCACGTGTATCACCAGGTTCCTGAGAGTACAGAAACAAAGATCATTCCGTCGCACCTTCGCACCACGTCCGAGTACATGACGATCTTCGAATACTCTATGGTGGTCGGGACACGCGCGACGCATATCGCGGATGGATCTGTTCTCTATACGGACCCACAGGGATTGTATGACCCAAGAGATATCGCAAAAAAAGAAATAGATGAAAACAAGTGCCCACTCTCAATCACGCGCAAGGTCAGTCCTAACAAGATCGAGATCTGGGAAGTCAATGAAATGGTCAAGCCGCAGGTTTAGATCATTCGAACTGGAACTTGCACGTCGGGCAGATATGCAATGATTGCCCGTTCTTCGCAACCTTGACTACATTTACAATTGTTTCCTTGCATCCTTGCGCGGGGCATTTTTTATGAGCGAGTTCAATGATTCGATCATCGCATGCGTTTTGGATGTAGCTTCGATACTTGTAGATAGTGTCGTTTTCCTGGAGATACTCATCGATCATGAGCGTATCTTCGTCGGATAGTGCATACTCTTCAAAGCACACCAAGCATCGATAAATGACGTTGGCCTGTTTCACTACAGTGCTAAGCACGTTATCGCAGTTGTTTCGAGAGCAGAACCGCATCTTGAGTAATGAGGCTAGTATATTACCCTCCGCATAGTTTCAATTTTAGCATAAAATTGAAGCAATATTTCCTAAATATACCAGGGATCCCACATTCGCAAATATGAGCAGCGCCAAAGAGACCAACGATCTAGTGAAGACGCTCATCGCCGAGGTTACGAAGCTAACTATCGCGTTCAACCAATTCAAAGAAGAGCAGGCACAGTCGGCAGTCAATGCTGAGACCATGTACAAGAACCTTAATGTGAAGTTCGACATCTTCAAGAATCTTGAGAGTCAGTCGCGTCAGACTATCCAGCAGGCGGCGAAAGCGCCGTCCAAACTATCACGCCCCGCATTCTTCAAGAAGATCTTCGCGGAAGAGCGCGACAAGTACATGGACAAGCTATACACTCAAGAAGAAATCGACGCGGCCATGGCGGATAAAGAAGTGCGCGCCAAGAAGAAAGACTCTGATAAGATTCTCAAGGCGTGTATGATCATCTACACCAATCATATCAAGGCGGACAACCCGGTCGGACGCTGGAGCGCTTTCCAGAGCTTCTACGATCAATCGATTGAATCGCCTTAAGCGATTATTCTTTTTTTATGATCGACGAGAGTGCGCTGGCTGTATGTCTAGACTGCAAACCCATAAGAGCATCGACGATCATGAGCAAACCCGCGGCCTCCGATCGCTTGGACTTCAAGAGGTAAGCGGCTAGTGAGTATGAAATTATATTACGAGGATATACCTTCCACAGCAATGCATTCTTACTCATCAGGCGCAACTGCTTAGCGGAGAAGATCACGATCGCCGTAATCAAAAGAATGAGAAGCGCGGTGTGCTTAGACTGATCAGAGTTCATTACATAAATGCCAAGTATGATTCGAAGCACCACGCATCCTAGATGGGTAAGCATCGTATGCTGAGGTTTATCGACAAGTTCGGCGGCGATTGGTTGGTTCATGGCGGAGTAGTATATCCACACAAATATAATGTCGTCGAATGGGATAAAAACTTCGTACTGGGGCCCTTGCGCGTGGGCGTTTCTGTTTAGCGCGATCGCGGGATCGTATCCAGTCAAAGTAGATCACAATGACAAAGATCACGTAAAGTCAGTCAAGGCTTTTCAGGCAATGTTCGCAAGTCTAGATCGAGTACTACCGTGTTGCTACTGCCGCGAATCATACAAGCGATTCTACAAAGATCTACCCATCGCGAACTATTCGTCGGGGAGAAGACAGATGATGAAATGGCTCTACCTGATCCATGATCGAGTCAATCAGAAACTGATGCTACAGGAACAAGAAGTCTATGAAATCAAAAAAAAAGAACTAGCCCGCAAGAATCTCAGCCCGGCAAAAATGAAATCGGAGATGAAGACACTCAGATCGAGTATCTTGAAAACCAAAACATCGCCTCCGTTTGATAAAGTCATATCTATGTATGAAAGGCAGCGAGCTTAGGCCAATCTTTTTTTTGCCTCCGCGAGTATGCACTTATACACTTCGTTGATATTATCTTTGTTGATGATGACTAGCTTTACCAATAGACCCATGTTGTGATCGAATGAATGAAGATACGCGCCGATGTCGTCATTGACCGGAGTTTGTATCTTATCGGTCGAGTCAAGAGGGAGCGGCTTTATCTTTGATGGGATATCAAACTCAATCGGATCGTACTTCTCATCCGCGTGCTCAATTGAGTAAAGGATCGAATCCAAATCCAACAACTGCGCAATCATCTTTAGATCGCATGTTTCCAATAACATTCGGATGTATCCATCCAACAACCACATGTTGTACTTGTTATGGAACGGAAGATTGCCCGATATCAATTCGATATGACCACGACGAAGAAGTTGCTTCGTTTGCTCTATGTAGAACTTTGTATCAGTGCGAGTGTTCGATGATAGCAACTGACTCAAAAATGAGCCGATCAGCGCCAGCTTATCAATAGAAAGACTAACGGCGTCGTTATACACGCGTGTGTATGCCTTGCCGCCACTCACGGATATCGTCATTTCCACCGCATCGTCATTCAAAACGATACCCCCCTTTATCGACATGCTTGCTTATATTGGTGATAACGATCCTTTTATTCCAGAGTAAATCCTTTATGCAATGGATAGTCTAGGAGTGTTCTTACGCATCATAGTATCAGGACCGACTGATGGAATAGAACGAAGCGGTTCGCTACTGATCTCGATCGAAGTGCCGTCCGACTTACGGTACGATGGGCGACCGAAGAGACCCACCCATGGAATCATATCGTTGTCATCATCACGAACCGCAGCGGGGCCTCCACCCGAATCAAAAGTCATGCGCTCGTTAGCAAACTTGTGATGGTTCTTGACCATGTCGGGTTCAAGCGCGGTCTTGATCAGAGCCGTGTTGTAATCTCCGCCCACGATCAACGAATTGATTTCATTACTAGGAACCTCCCCGGGCATGCTGTTGCTGAATCCTTCAAACTTCTCAACCGCGCGATGGTAGATATCTAAGATCACTTCGTGCTGAATACGTGCCGACCGTTCAAGGGTCGATACATCCTGTGCAAGACTCAGGCCGCGCGCCATTGCGGCAACGACGCCATCGTAAGTGGTATCGGTCGATAGAACTGCTTGAGTTATGTCAGCATAGTTGTTCAGAACATCCGGGCCGGTAGTGACGTAGATCAGACACTGTTCGTAGGCCTTGTTGATCGACGTCAAAGAGGTCAAGATCTTGGTGTATTCATCATCGAAGTTGGACACCTTCGACTTCTCATACTCGGATAACTGAGTGAGGCGGTGATCTTTCAAGATGGCATCAACCTTCATATCGGCGATCGCATACACGCGGAGATTGATCATGATAGCAGCTTCAAGCGTGGCGCCACGATTCTGTGCATCATAGACTTCGGTACTGGTCTTGCCGCGCTTTGAGAACATGGCGACTAGATCTTCTATCTTGGTTACCAAGGGGAAGATGTTGGAGACGCAGATAGACATCGTATTGAGCGGACCGGCAATAGACTTAGAGATACGCTCACGGTTCTCCGCGTTGAAGTGTGAGAGTGTGTCAAGAGTAGATTGTTGAGTCTCGCCGTATGCTTTATCGACTATGTTGGCGATGGCTTTGCTTGTTTCCATATGGCGGACAAGCGCTACGCGCGGGTCATTGGGGTTTGAGTATGGGCAATTAGCAGCGCATCCACCTTTGCTTCGGCATCCGTAATGAGCAATGGTTTGACCGATGGACGCATCGCTGGAGTTGCACTCAGACATCGCCACAAATATGATATACGCGGCGAAACATAGAAATCCAATCAACAAGATGCTAAGCCATTTCTCTTGGAGATACTTACCAACTCGGTATCCCAGTCCCGCGGCTGAAGCGTATGGAGAACTGACTTGTTCCCTATCAGCCATTATTACTATATTAGCCGGTAGGAAAGATTGTCAGACGCAAAAAAAATGCGAAGAAAAATATTTAATCACACACTCGGGATGACCTTGCAATATCCGATCCCCTCGATCGTAACCTCCGACAGATACGTGTATTTGACGATGTCGCCAACCACTGCGCCGATCCACACCATCTGAGGATCGTGCTCGAATATCTTCGGAAGCGAATCCACATCCATGAACCACTTCTCAAGCTCCTCGATCTTAGATGAGTCTAGTATCTCATATCGAGGAGCGAGATTATACTCAGGCACAATCGAACTCAACAACGTGTATGTGAATGCGTGGAATGTACGAGCTCGATGCTCGCGCTGAGACGAAAGCGACTGAATGCCCTTGAGCACGCCCGCAGTGATCTTAGTCGGAGTGATGATGACCACATTCGTTTGAGGATAGCGGATGTGATTGATCAGCTTGTTCATGTTAGCGCGCTTGCTTTCGCTCTCGGTTCCAGGATAGATCAACAGTATGTTCGTCAGTGTGATCATCTGCGATTGACTAGAATCGCTGTGGTTAGCGATCTTGGTCTTGATGTCTCTGATCTTGATCTTATCGACATCGCCCGCGTCATTGACAACAAGCGCACGATCCACCGCGGATAGGATCATGTACTTATCCTTCTGGATAGACTTGATGAACTTGTCCTGGTCTAGGGATTCGTCGATACTCACCAAGCGACGGTAGTCGTAGAAGCGACTGACGTTCTTGTAGATCGCGTAGAGCTGCTGGTTGGTGTTATTCATTTTATTACCGCGGTAAGTATTGGGCAGACTATATACTACTTGGTAGAATTTCAATTTTACGCAATGTGCCACTGGTCCTGTCTGCTGTTGCTATTATTGGCGACCGTGGCAATCCTAACATGGTCTGTAATGCGCGACACAGCCGTGGAAGGTTTCGCCCAAGTCCCGACATTGGACCCACACTACGCAAAGGAATTACAACTATTCCAGTCGCTAGACCTCAATGACCAGATTGAATATCTGAACATGAGCAAGGAAGACAAGGTACTCACGTACAAGCAACACTTCGCATAATTATTTTTAATTTAAGCATCCTTTGTCCAGCCGTATATAGCATATCGATATTATGGAGACTGAAACATTCACACAGTCTTACGACGGCGGGAACCCGTGGCGCACGGCGGAAGCTAGTGCCGAACGCGTAGGAAGTATTGATTTCGGCATCAAGTATTGGACTAAGCAGTGCTACCGTGTGTGGTTCTTTCTATCGATCATCTTCGTCGCCGTATATGTATTCAACAGCCTTAACGGCCTAGTATATACCGCGTACTCTATCAAGAACGGTAGCGTCGGAGAAGTCAAGTCGGGTTTCCAGGAAAACCTTCAG
Source organism: Pythium dissimile (assembly GCA_023336445.1). NCBI lineage: Eukaryota > Oomycota > Peronosporomycetes > Pythiales > Pythiaceae > Pythium > Pythium dissimile. The sequence goes on from JAADWZ010000060.1 coordinate 91,478, forward strand.
TACCTAGGAGGTAGCACCAACATCATTCGTGGCGATCTCGAAAACAGCCAGGACTCGCTTGCCGAGAAGGCGCTCATGGCCAACCAGCGCATTACTGATGCGCTCGTTGGCCATGAGCGCCTTCTCGGCAAGCGAG
>JAADWZ010000600.1:0-17511 GCA_023336445.1 Pythium dissimile
CCAGGTCCAGGTCCAGGTCCAGGTCCAGGTCCAGGTCCAGGTCCAGGTCCAGGTCCAGGTCCAGGTCCAAGACCACATCTAGGTCTAGGTTTAAGCTCCAGTCCAATCTCAAATCCAAGTCCAAGTCAAAGCCCATATGCAGGCCAAATCAATAGCTCCAGCATACAAATACGGTCGTATGCAAATACGGTCGTATGTACCAGTAGTAAGTAACGACACTGTGGCTTGAATCTGTAGAAAGGGTTTATGTCGAAGCTTTGTGGCACGAAATGGTTTTAAAAAGAAAGCGCGAAGGATGATCCAAGTTGGATCACACTAAATCGTTCAGGTGAGCCACTTCCCGGACGTACAGGAACTTCCTGGTTCCAGCAAAAGCTGGTTGGGGTGAGATATCAAAGCATATGCAGCACTCCAACAGCTAGCGCGACGCCGACCCACGCCTGTCGAAGCGGCGCATCACTACCGGTGCCATAGTTGGGCGATCCAGGATTCGGCGGCGAGACAATCGGAACTGGCCCCTCTCCGCCAGACGCGGCGAAATCGATAGGCAGGCCGCTTCCGCTCGAGTCTTCATTCACGTTGGAACCAATGGAGCCGGAAGTAGACGCCGACTCGCTTCCGTTGCTAGATTTGGACCCCGACTGCGACGCCTGTCCGGCTGATGATCCCGAAGATGATAAAGAAGAAGACAATGACGAAACTGGCGGCGTGGTCGGCTGGGTTGGTTTGGGATTTGATGGCGCGGGCGGTCGTGTGGTTCTCAGCTTGAGGAGGGGGTCACTCTCCAGCGAATCGCCGCGAATGTCGATGCACCACACAAGGAGATGCTTGAGCCACTCGTGCTGGGTCAGGGCGCCGGCCTGCGGCGAGAACAAACACTCGTCGGCGTCGTTGACCGCATCGTGGAAAATGCGCTGGCAGTCGTCCGTGCAGGTGCGGACGCCTTGTGTCGTCACGAGTAGGCGGAAGCAGCCGCTGTAATCTGTTGCATCGCTGTACGCGGCGTCCCACGCAGCCAGCTTCTCGCTGGAACACTTCGATGCTGTCGGCGTTGGACCTGGCACGTATCTCTTGCCCATGACCTGTCGAGCAGCCGTGCAGCGCTGTAGGCGATACGACTCGACCTCTTGAGCCGTTCCGTCTTTCCCGTCGTACGAGCAGTTGGGTGCCTGGTTCGCCGACTCGGAGAACGCCAGCATGCACTGTTCTTCCTCGCACGTATCAAAGTACGCGAGCGTGTACACGCACGACGTGAAGGTCACGTCCCAGGTGGCTGAGCCGTGGGGCGTGGCGATGTCCGGCGAGCAGATCTTCGTGGGAGTCTGCGGGTTCCATTTCACGCTCACACGCCAGTACGGGAACTCGTCGGCGCTTGGGCTGTCAGCGCGTGCGCGTAGCGGCTCAGGCAGCAGCAGCAAGAACGCGAACGAGGCTAGGCGATAGAGGCTGCGCATGGTCTAGCTAGATATGGCGGCGGCAGCCGTCTGTTGACGCTGGAAAGAGCTCAAGTCACATAACGTTGGCGCAGTGCCAGTGAGAAGCTCTTGGTCATGATTCATGACTCATGAAAAGGAGGAGATGAGGGCCTTGTTCTTCATCAGCCAATGTTCAGACAGTATTGAGTTGTGCAAGATCTGCCATTGGCAGCCAATTTGGCACGAGTTTGGCGCATCTCACATCCACTTCGTTCGACAAAATTTCGACGGTTCTGGTTCCTAACGGTGTCGCTTCGTTCGACAGCAGATAGAAACACACCTTCACTCTGGAAAGGCTCACCTTCGTGCCAGATTGGATTGGACCGTGGCGTCTGTGACGTGTGAACGAGCTGCTGGAGAGCCAGCTGGAGGAGCTCACAGTCAAGTCGTTGACAACCGAATGGAATCCCATGCACTGAACAGCGTAGTGCAGTGACCCGCGGCATTTACGTGGCGCTCACATGGTTTCTCAGATGGATACCAAAGTATAGATACGACACGCTCCCGTCGTCCGCTGCGCCTCCGGCTCTGGTGGTGACCACCTGAGTCTTGTGTTGTTTGACGCTCAACAGCCGCGACTGACCGCCGGCGCTGGAAAGATCATCGGCCTGTCTCGCTTCACCTGACGACTCTCCAATCGCGACCGCGAACCGCATGGACCGTGAGAAAGGATTTGCAGGGTGAGCCTGTTATTACTTGGCCGTGGCAACTTGCCAATTGGTCCAACAATCCAGTGGATTGAGTCCGCCTAGATCGCTGACTCACATGGAACGACGCGTCGCCACACTTGAATTGTGCGCGGTTTCACTCACTACTACTTTACAACTATTCGCTTGATCATGAAGCTCTCTGCGTGCTTCGTGGCGGCCTGCGGCGTCGCGCAAAGCGCCGTGGCGTTCGCAGGCAAGATCCACCCGAGCGTGCACCGCGCCTTGCAGGTCGCGGGCACCGTCGACATTCTCGTGTCCTTCAAAGACGGTCCGCAGGCGGCTCTTGATCAGGTGAACGTCTCGAACGAGTCGCGCGCTCGGGAAGACCGCGTCGTCGCAGTGGTCGAGTCACTGGAGCATCATGCGCATAAATGCCAGCGAGAGGTGCTGGCGCTCGCGGCCAAGTACAAAGGCACCGAAAGGCGCGACGGCGCCAGCGACGGCGCGTCCGAGAAGCTGCTAGATAACGCGAGCAGTTTTTGGCTCACGAACCAAGTGTGGATCGCGAATGCGAGTCCCAAGTTTATTGAGATGCTTCGCGCACTCGACACAGTCGCGACTGTCTTCCAAGATGAAGTTGTGCCGTTTACAGAGCCCAAAGTGCAAGACGAGATGACGAACTCGATGGAGCAGTTCAGCAACAGCACGGACGATGGTAGCTCTTCCGCTGTGCAGTGGGGAGTCACCAAGGTGCGAGCTCCAGAGCTCTGGGCTAAAGGCATCAAGGGAAACGGGATCGTCATCGGCAGTATTGATACGGGTGTGCGAGCCACCCACGAGGCGCTCAAGTCGACATTCCGTGGTGAGTTCGGGTGGTACGACGCGATGAGCCAGAAAGCCGAGCCGTACGACGACGTTGGCCACGGAACCCACACGATGGGGTCCATGGTCGGACAGTCCGGCTACGGCGTCGCCCCAGGTGCGACATGGATGGCCTGCAAAGCCTGTGGCCCGAACGGCTGCCTGGGTTCGTCGTTGGTCAGGTGTGCCCAGTGGATGACCTGCCCGACGACCACCGCTGGCGTGCGCGACTGCACCAAGGCGCCGCACGTGATCAACAACAGTTGGGGCGGCGGCAAGAGTCTCGCGTACTTCAGCGACGCCGTCGATGGCTGGCGGAAGGCCGGCATCATCCCTGTCTTCTCCAGTGGGAACACGGGACCGGCATGCGGCACCGTCAGCGCTCCGGCCGATCTGGCCACGGTCATCTCGGTTGGCGCCACGGATCGCAACGATGCACTCGCTTCGTTTAGCAGCAAAGGCCCGGCAGGTAGCCTCGTGAAGCCAGACATCTCGGCTCCCGGTGCTCGTATCCGGTCGACTCTCCAGTCGGCGGACAACGCCTACGGTCTCATGTCCGGAACGAGCATGGCGGCGCCACATGTCGCAGGTGTCGTGGCACTCATGCTCAGCCAGAACTCGACCTTATCATTCAATGATATCATCACGCTACTACGTGGCAACAACCAAATGTCGGCCTTGAAAGGGAGCGGCGCCAACTGCGGCGGCGTCAGCGAGGCGGTCTTCCCGAACAACGGCTTTGGCGCTGGCCGCCTAGACGCGGCTCTGGTCATCCAGGAAATTATTCCGCCAGCCCCAACGCCAGCCCCAACGCAAGCACCGACACAAGCGCCATCATCTGAGCCGTTCCAGCAGCAAGAACAGCAGTCAGCAGTTGCCCGAGCGACTGATTCCGTGGACGATGACCTGAGTTTTGTGGGCACTGCAGTGGCACCCGACGTCTCCGCACTCGCAGGCGACTTTTCTACGTCTTCCGTGACATTTTGAGCTTGGTTCTCTGTAACTTCTTCGCTGTCTCTGCGTGCTTTCAATGTACAAAAAATGATCGTAAGCATATGAACCTAAAATGGCGACGCTTAATAGATTTCTTGTTCCTTTTACTTGCGTGTGCTCACTTCATACCCACTACAGGCACTCGTCTAGCACAGTGTAGGGAGACTTCGAATCTCGCTATAATTGACGCAGTGTTCAGTTTCTCACCCCAGGTTGATCATGGTATTTTTGCGATGGTAGCTCCTCCACTTACTGCAGTGTCAGTTCACTCTCCGCGTGTTGAGAGCGACCTCAGCACGACTACTCGGCTCATCGTTGACGGAGCGATGACGGTCGGATCGTGGGCGAGCGGCGACAGCGCCTGGGAGCACATCAAATTCGCGGACATCACGGTCTGCGAGCCCATCGGCGGCGGCGGCGTCGCGCTCGTGCACCGCGGCATCTATCGACGGCGCTCGGTGGCACTCAAGACGATCGTGAGTCGCCATATCCACTCCACTGCCGCTAAGACAAGCAGGCCCGGACTCATGGGAGGTTACCGTTTGTGTCCAGTTTGACCCGCGTGTCGACGAGGCGCTCAAGCAAGAGTTTATGGACGAGCTGCTCGTCATGAGGTAGGAGGCCCGCCAGGCTGGCTCACATCCTTTTCATGCCACTTGACGAGATGTAGAGTTGACTCTCTTTTTTCAGTCAGCTCAAGCACCCAAACGTTGTGTCGCTTATCGGCGCCTGCGTGGAGCCGCCCAACATGTGCATGGTCATGGAGCTCTGCGAGACTTCGCTCCACCATGCGCTCCACGCGTCGTCCACATTCTTCACAGTGCAGCAGCTCACTCGAATTGCGGTGAGTCGCTCACCGTCACTTCTATCCAACACAATGCCGCCCTTGAGCTCACGCACTTGATGATTTACCGTAGGAAGACATCGCTTGTGGCATGCGTTTCCTCCACTCACAGGCGCCGGCAGTAATCCACCGCGACCTCAAGAGCGCCAACGTGCTGCTCGACAAGCGCGGCACCGCCAAGTTGTGCGACTTCGGGCTCGTTCGGTACGGTGCTTCTCCTCAGCTTGCTATGATAGTATACTCCTCCTGGCCCACTGACCATCCCCTTCAATTTGCCCACAGCACGAAATTCACCTCGGCTGGGACCCCGAGCTACATGCCCCCCGAGCTGCTGAGCGGCAAGCCGTTCTCCAAGGCCGTCGACGTGTACATGTTCGGCGTGTTGCTCTGGGAGATCTTCACGCGCGAGGTGCCGTTTTGCGGCTTCGACGTGGCCGAGATCCGGCGAAAAGTTCTCGCGGGCGAGCGCTTCCGCGTGCCGACTACCGACTGCCCGGACGCGTGCCAGCAGCTCATGCGGCGCTGCTGGGACGCGGATCCGACCGCGCGGCCGTCGTTTGACGAGGTCCACGACACGCTCTCCAGCGTCGCGCACCTGCCGTCCTACTTTAAGGCCGCGTCCAGTGTGCTCCAGGACGACGCGCTCGATAGCCTGCTCAAGGGCAAGTAGCTGAGATTGATGAAACATCGATTCTTATAAATTGCATACAAAGAGAGAAAGCTGTAGATTGGTCTGTGCTCAGGCGTGGTCTTTGGCCCAGAGGTCGAGCCCGAGATCGTTCCAGCGGTCTACCTTGTCGTCCGCCCAGCCCACGGGCTCCACTGTGACAGCGCAAACCAAGCATGAGTAACTCTTTCCAGAACCAACACGGAAGGTGAAGCGGAACGTACGCTCGCTGTTATTCGGGTCGAGCTCGACGACACCTGGTGGCACGTCAATCTCTGCACAACCAAACAAAAAGTGTGAGAGATAACCAGCAGCAGAGCGTAACCTTCAAGAGGAACACACCGTCGTCAGAGAGCGTGTCGGCGATCCAGGCCTCGTCGACGATATCCAGGTAGTGGCGCTTCGGGAAGACCGACGGCAGCTTACTGTCCACGCTAGTGCTCATGGTGCTAAACGTGGTTATCTCATCTGGCGAAAGGGTACGCAATAGAAATGTAACCTATTAGTGAACCAACACTCAGAAAGTGAACCTTCACTAGACCTTCACTCCCATTGCTTAAACGATGTACAATGTGATGTGGCACCATGAGTTCATCACGAAGAGCTCATTCTGCCATACAACAAAAATAACGTCCATGGCGGACCAGGCGTCGACGACCAAGAAGCCGCGGCGGCCGCGCAAGGAGCTCACGCCGGAGGTGCGTCTCTCCAAGGCGCTGTCGTGGGCGCTGCGCCACGGCGCCAAGGAGCTCAAGCTGGACATGCGGCCGTCTGGATACGTGCCGCTGGCGCAACTGCTGAGCAAGGGCAAGTTCAGACACATCACGGAGGAGCAGATCATGGAGGTTGTGCGGACGAACGACAAGAAGCGATTCTCGGTCACTACGGACGAGACGGGCGAGGTCAAGTACATTCGCGCCAACCAGGGCCACACGCTGGAGATCGTCAACGACGACGAGCTGCTCACGCCGATCGAGGACCCAACCGAACTGACGCAGTGCATCCACGGCACGTATGCCAAGTCCTGGGAGAGTATTCTGGAGAACGGACTCTCGCGAATGGCGCGAAATCACATTCACATGACGCCGGCAGAGGTCGTGGGTGGCGAAGTCGTGAGCGGCATGCGCGCGAGCTGCGACTTGCTGCTCTACATTGACCATGCCAAGGCCATGGCGGACGGAATCAAGTTTTTCCGTTCGAGCAACAACGTAATTCTCAGCCCCGGGCTGGGAGAGTCGGGCGTGATTGAGCGCAAGTACTTTTTGAAGGCGGTCAGCTCCTCTGGCAAGATTGTGATCGATGCCAGCGAATAGAAAGAAGCAAACAAATCAAAACCCTCTCCGTTTTTTACCACGAAAATTTAACTTGCCGAATGCTCGACGACATATAAATCTTTCTTTACTGCGCAGTGTGGTCGTGTTGCAGCTCGTCGAATGAATCGTCATATTCATCCGGCTCGCCACACTCGAGGTCTGCTTCATTCAACTGAGTACTACAGCGCGGGTCGCTGCAGAACGGGTTGATCTCTTCTTGGTCGTCGCCATCAACACGTTCAAACTCCACGCGCAGCGGCTCCAAGCGCTTGCGTATCGCAATGCCGACTGACACGAGCGCCAGACACGCTGGGACGGAGAAATACCAGTTGGACACTTCCTGCATGGGCAGTGCGCGGTGCTCAGGAGAAGCCGCGCTCGCAGAGACAGCGGCTGCCGCTTGCTGAGGAAAAATCTGACTACCTTGCTCTCCGACGTGTCCGCTGCGTTTTGGTTCAACGACTAGACTCAGCGAGACATCAGTAGTTGCCCGTGGGACGGGAGCTGGCATTGACGGCGTCACCACGTCAGACCGACTCACAGCGTATCCGTTGGCGTGGCCGTGTTCGCTAGTTGCGTGTGCGCCTGCAGTGTCGATTGGGACGTGACAAAAGTGCAGATCTACGCACACGAAGCAGCCGCGCTGGAGCGCGAGGATCTTGGGATCGTGACAGTAGGAGATCAGATCTGGATGTGGCAGCACGAATCCACACGCCGCCGAAGGCGCCGTGCCGTCGTCGCAGATCTTGTTGCGGTACGCATCACAGTGGTGGAGGTTAAACCCGCCGCACGTCAGCGCAAAGAGAACAGCAGAGCGCACGTGAAGCAACTGCATGGTCTTGAAAAGACCAGGACGATATGAGGAATGCCCGCTGATCCGTGATGGCGACTGTAGATCTTTCCAAATCTGCGACGTGCGCATTTCCTTCGAAAAAAGATATAGTACTAAAACCAATGCTGTATATAATAGGTACATTGTTTGTAGAAGATGGTTTTGCAATATGAAATATGATACTTGTACTATCAAATAATATTATTAATAGAGGGTTTTGTGGGCTGTGAGCAGTCGCGATCCGTTGTTCCAGCAAAGCCTTGCATTCAACATCAACCACAAGAACTGACGTCGCCATCAAAGCACCATGGTTCACTGCACTGCTCCATCCTGCTCCCAGCTCCTCTTCCTCAACTAACAGCGAGCCTAAACACGCTGTGCGACAGACGACGACGCTGTCAGAGGAACACGAGCGCGAGCTCCGCAAAATCTTCGACGACTACGACCAGGCGAGTTTTTCTCCATCGTTGCCGTTGCTGTTGTTGAACAACTTACTCACTAATAGACTACAGAACGGATCCGGGGACATCGACATTGACGAGGTGCGTCCACAACAGTCTAACCCACAGATCTGTTAGAACGCGTGGCTAACGCATGGACCCACTCGCAGCTGCGCGATATCGCCGAGGATCTGGGCGAGCCGCTCTCGGACGTGGAGCTCCAGTACCTCACCAAGGAGTTTGACTCGGACCAGAGGTCTGTGTGGTTTGCACTGCTACCACGTTTGTAGTGCGCTTAACGTTCCTGAACTCATAAGGCTCTCTGTCTCCATCGCAGTGGGAGCATTAGCTGGACCGAATTCATCACGTGGTGGAAGCTGCCTTTCTAAGGTCGTTATCAACAACCAACAGGATTTAAACCACATTGCGCTATCGCGTTGTTGTACTGTAGCCACTTCAACCTGGAAAATGCCTTTTCCTCGGTTTCGTGTCATCTATTTTGTCGCTCGTACACCAACGGTTGTGTCGGTTGCGCGCCGGTCTCCTAGTCCCATGTTCCGAAACGTACGTGCGGCACTGGATGCGTCCGTCCCGACTTCGCTGCAGTGCTGTAGGCCATGCGATGCCTCTCGCCCTATAAATACGACCGCCGTCAACGGCATTGCTCTTCTTCGCCTCAATGCGCTCTGTCGCATATGCCGGCCGCCCCGACTTGGTGCGGGCTGCTTGCTTCGTATCTGCACGCGTTTTTGGGCCTTTGCCAGTCATTGCGCCTGAGTCTACTCCACCACCTGCTGCCCTACCACGCCGGTGACGCGCTGACTGGGATCTAGTCTACTGGGATCTGTCTCGCCTTCTCTGGTCCGAGTTTAGATTTTTTTGTCTCGGCCCTCTCCCCATCCTCTCGGCTCTCGCTTCCTTCAGGGCTCCATACATCGTCTCGAGCTCCTGGAACCGAAGCGACGATGGCGGCCAAGCGCGAGCGCTCGGCGCCCGTGATCCACGACGACGGCTTTCAGATCAACGGCTGCATGTTCCATGTCGACCCCAAGTACAAGCCCATCGACGCTATCGGCCAGGGCTCGTACGGCGTTGTGTGCTCGGTGCGCAACTCCGAGTCGAGCGAGAAGCTCGCGATCAAGAAGATCACTCCGATGGCCGGCGACGAGTGGGACGCCACGCACACGCTGCGCGAGATCCGCCTCATGCGTTGCCTGGGCGCCCATGAAAACGTACGTGCTTTGTGTGTGTGATGCACCCGGGCGGACATACTATCCAGGACTAATGCTGGCGCTATCAGATTATTTCATTGAAAGACCTGAGCATGCGCGAGGACAAGGACGAGTTGTACATGATGATGGAGCTCGCAGACACGGACCTGCACCGGCTCATCCAGAGCTCGTGTCCGCTGACTGAAGGCCACATCCGCGTGATCATGTTCCAGATCCTGTCGGGCGTCAAGGCCATGCACGACAACGGTGTTTTGCACCGCGACCTCAAGCCAGGCAATCTGCTGCTCAACAAAGACTGCGAGCTCAAGGTAGGAACTGAAGCACATCCAACGGCGCCGACGGAGCATAGTTCACCACTCACTTATCCCCTCATGTCTGTTAACGTCTAGATCACAGACTTTGGTCTCGCTCGTATGATCCCTCGCGACGCACAGGCGAACAACGTGAGCGTGACCTCGGACACGGCGTCCTCGGTGGTCTCGCCCATGACCGAGTACGTGGTCACGCGCTGGTATCGCCCGCCAGAGCTCATGCTCGCACCCAACGGCTGCTACGACGGCGCCGTGGATATGTGGTCCGTGGGCTGCATCCTCGGCGAGCTCGTGTCGCGCAAGCCCATGTTCCCAGGAACGGACTTTATGGACCAGCTCACGCGCGTGTTCAAAGTAGTCGCGATCCCGGACAAGGAGCACCGCGGGTACACGGTCGAGAAGGACGCGCTCAAGTTTTTACAGTCGCTGCCGCCGACCCAGGAAAACGCCGTGGAAAAGCATTTCAAGCAGGCGCCGCCGCTCGCTCTGGACCTCATGAAGCAGCTGCTCTGCTTCAACCCGCGCGATCGCCTGTCGGCGGAAGAGGCGCTCGCGCACCCGTTTTTCGACGGCGTCAAGGAAGAGTGGGGCGAGATCACGGAGCTCAAGCTCGGCCACTCGCTCGAGTTTGCATTCGAGCAGCAATCGCTGCCGCTGTCGACGCTACGTCAGTACATTTGCGACGAAGTGCGCGCGTTCCGTGTGCGGGACGACAGCGAGCGCAAGAAGCTTTGTGACGCCCAGCGGAGCAGCAGCCACCCAGAGATGGAAGGAGAACAAGCAGCGAAGACCACCCCCGAGGCGTCCAACCAGCTGGCCAGTGAAGCGAACAAGCCAGGGCTGCGCATGGTCAACGATATGCCCGCAGGTCGGGGATTCACACTCAAGGGGTGCGACTTCAACGTGCCTCCACAGTACAAGCCGCTGCAGGTGCTCGGCGAAGGCTCGTACGGCATCGTCTGGTGCGTGGCCAACTGATGTATCATTTTGTGGGTGGAGCTCTTCATTCTAATGGTGCTCTAATTGTTTTGTTTCAGTGCGGCGACCGATACGACCACCAAGCAGAACGTGGCGATCAAGAAGATCACGCCGATGGCGGGTGACGAGTGGGACGCCAAGCACACGCTGCGCGAGATCCGCCTCATGCGATACTTTGGCCACCACCCAAACGTAGGCACCGTCTGTACCCATTGGATCTCCACCTTCCTGCTGACTCACAATTGGTCTGTTGTTGCTTCAGATCGCGTCGCTGCAAAACTTGAGCACGTGCACAGAAAAGGACGAGTTGTATCTGATGATGGACCTAGTGGACACGGATCTGCACCGGCTCATCCAGAGCAAGACCAAACTCGAGGAGGCCCACGTTGCGTACGTGACAAGAGCTGAGCGTCTAGCCCTCCCCTATGCCCCATTAACTCTTCCGTTCTGTCAAATGTAGTGCCATCATGTACCAGCTACTGTGCGGTGCCAAGGTTCTCCACGAGAACGGCGTGCTGCATCGTGATCTCAAACCGGGCAACATCCTCGTGAGCAAGAACTGCGACGTCAAGATCACCGACTTTGGTCTGTCGCGCTACATCCCTCAGGGCGGCCGCACAGGCGGACCGTCGGCCAAGCACGCGAGCCACGAGAAAGGCAAAGATCTCATGACCGAGTACGTGGTCACGCGCTGGTACCGCGCGCCAGAGATAATGCTCGCGCCCAACGGCACCTACGGCGAAGCGATCGACATGTGGTCGATCGGCTGCATTTTCGGGGAGCTGCTCAACCGCAAGCCCATGTTCCCCGGCTCCGATTTCATCGACCAGCTCACGCGCGTGTTCAGCGTGCTACCCGTGCCGCCGGCCGACAAGCGCGGCTACCACGTGGAGGGCGACGCCCAGAAGTTTCTCGACAGCTTGGCGGCGTGCTCTCCCGACACGGTGACCAAGCTGTTCCGCAAGGCGTCCGCCGAGGCCGTGAGCTTGCTGCGCCGTCTGCTCTGCGTGAACCCGGAACGCCGCATCAACGCCAAGCAGGCGCTTGCGCACCCGTACTTTAAGTCGATCCGCGCGCAGCTGGGCGAGCCGCCCGAGTTCCAGGTCGCCAAGGCGTTCGATTTTGAGTTTGACTACCAAGAGTTCCCGTTGACCAACCTGCGCCAGCTGATCCAGGACGAGGTCAAGCTGCTCCAGCAGGACCGCACGGACGACGCCGCTGGAGCTACCAAGAAGAAAGAAGCGTCCGCGCCGGTTGCTGCTGACAAGGCAAGTCACACAACCGAGGAGAAGCTGATGAGTGGTCCACATGAGGAGGAAGTGCCCAAGCTCAGTGAGCACAAGAAGCCAGCGACTGCCTCGCCGATCGCCCCACCTGTCGCTTCAATCGCGGCCGCCAAGCCGTCGGTGCATGCAGGTCGTACCCGGCAAGACGAGAGCGACAGTGAGCGAGATGAAGATGACTTGCGACGCGACCATCGTGTCTCAGCTGCTGCTGCTGTGACTGGCCCCGCCGAGATTCTGACCCACAAGACCAAGAGAGACATGTACGAGCACAAGCCCGAGTCGGACGACGATGAGTCGGTCGTGTCCGAGGCCTCGAGCAGCCGCGTGCAGCAGCAAAAGCACCTCCAGAGCTCGTCATCGATCCCATCGACGGCTTCAAGGCTGGCAGCAGCCGCGACGATAACGAAGAAAGCGCCAGCAGACCCCCAGGACGACCACGACGACGAGGAGCAGGCACCGGAAGAAATCATCCAGGTCGAACGCTCGAAACGGCCGGCCAGTGGGAAGCTGGAGCGGCCGCGCAGTGCGACGGGCACCGCAGCCAGCGCTGCGGCGGCTCGACGAGCGGCGACGGCGGCGGCGGCAGCTGCAGCGGCCTCTCATCGTGATGGTCGCGACGAGGATCACGGCCGCCCGCACCGCTCGACCGCTGCAGGCAACAACGATCCCTCGACCGAGCGGTGGGCGCGTCCAGCCCCTGTGCGTGTGACCTCGACTGTCACGAGTAGCGGCGCGACGGCGATTCTTAAGAAGACAACTACGGGCTCCAGCACGTCGTCCCGCCTGCTCTCGTCGCGGTCGACGTCGTCATCGAGCGGCGTGGTATCGAATCAAACGTCGACGACCTCGCTGCACTCGGCGAGAGACCACGACGACAAGAGCGACGCGTACCGCCATCCAGAGCGCGCCGCGTCGGCAACGACAGCGACCTCTCGACTGGCATCCAGTCGAGGCGTGTCCAGTGGTCTCTCTGCGTCGACGTCCACGAAAGAGATCCTTCCGGAGGGATGGGTCAAGAAGGTCCACTCCAAGTCTGGACGCGAGTACTACTATGACACCCAGAACAAGGTGTCGTCCTGGAAGCACCCATCCAAGATGGACAACATCTTTGGCAACAACGCGCACCACATGGAGAGCAGCAGCACCAACCACAACTGTTGCTCCAGCTCCAGCAGCAACCGCTTGGCGTCGTCTCGCCGCACAGTCTCCTCGTCGTCATCCGCCAAAGACCCGACGATCTCCACGTCCTCCTCGTCGCTCAGTGGATCGTCCAGCGGCGGCCCATCCAGTGGATCAAGTAAAGAGTCGACGCTGCCAAAAGACTGGGAGCGTCGCACGGATCCCAGGACCGGACGGTTGTTTTACGTGAATCTGATCACAAAGAAGGCATTTGCGCGGCTGCCGTCGTCCGTGAGCGCGTCCATCCTGACCACGGGGCGAGAGTCAACCGCAGCGAAGAAGCTTTTGTCGTCCACAACCACGATGACGACTATGGTGGCGAGTGATGCGCTCAAGAAGAAGACGATCTCCCACAGCCCTGCAGTCTCTCAGACGCCGTGGCAGAAGAAGACACCACTTTCGGCCACGTCCGCACGTTCCAGCGGAGCGATAGACGAGTAGACTCACAGTCACAGTAGATGGCTGATAGATAACATCGACACTCACATTCCGGTTCAAGCTTGCTCGTCTCGGCGTGACCCCCAGCCAATCCGTGGGTTCACTCTTGATACCTTTCGAACCAACATCCTTCTTGCACGATCCAACGCTTGTGACAATTGTTGGTAAATTATTCGGATGGAAGCCTAAAAATGGAGTGTTTTTAAACACTCCCATTTTTATAAACCAGGACAACGAGGAGATACTGTTCTTACCCTCAACAGATAGATACGTACATAATTGTCACCCATGCTGGGATACCCTGCAATTTCACACGGACTGCTTGCTAGCCATACAGTTCCTGTTCCAAGATCTTACGGCAAAGATCGTCTAAATCGTCCCAATTTTCAGAGGTCGCCAAACTTAGATTTTTTAAGATGTAATTTTGGCGGCCTCTACTTCGGAAGAGAAAGAGTGATCCTATCTACCGAATTTGTATGGTTATAAATGACGCCACATATAAATGACACCACTTGCTCAGCCAACCATATCGCTCCATTTTGGATACCACTTCTCTTTGTTTATAAAAGACAGCTCGTATATTACGGTCCACAGTGACCATTCAGCCCCTGACACGATGGCCTCCTCGCCGCGCAAGAAGTGCGAGGCCACGAGCGTGGTGGCGAAGCTACGAGTGCTCGACCACTGGGAGAGGTGGTGGGCGACATCAAGTGGACAATCAACGTGTTCTTCAGCTCGCTACGTGGTAAGGTTAATGAGAGCAGAAGGGTACAGATTTCTACGTGGCGAGCGAATCGCGAGAAACTCGTTGTTGCGTTCGGCAGCCCCGGGGGCAGCAACCGAATCGACCAATAGGCGTTCGAACAGTGCGCCCTCTTGGAGGAGAAGATCGTCAAGTGGGTCAATGTCGTGTGGGGGGAAGGGGTCCGTCTATCCAATCAGCTTTTCCGCTGGTACGCGCTCGAGGTGGCGGCGGAGGCGAGAATCGAACGCTTTTGTGCGTCGTCGACTTGGCAAAAGGGCTTTTTGAAGCTCCACCGCCTCTCCATGCGCACGCACGCCGCAGGGTCAGATCAGACCCGATGACGCCGAAGCACGCGCAGCGCTTTTTGCGGAGGAGGTTCGTGGGAAGATGCGCGAGCTCGGTATTTCAGTGGTGTGCAACGCCGACCAGACAGGTACAGATATCTCGCTCATTCTATTTGCAGTCACGTTAACTCGGATCAAATGTTCCATTTTCTGTAGGTTTTTTAATACCCACCGTAGAAGACTGTCAATTCTACCAGTACGAAAAGTGTCTGGATTTGCTGCTCGGGGAAGGAGAAGCAGCGTCGCACTGTTATGCACTTAGCGGACTCAAATGGGAACCAGTTTGACCCCACCGTCGTCATCAAGTCTGCGCCGTCGAAGCTGCTGCATGCCGCCGTCGAGAACATCGTCGAGCGTCAGGGATTTGGCCGCCACAACTGGAAGCGCATCGCGCTCGTCCAGACCCGACGAAGCTGCGCATCTACGTCAACGCGTCTGGGTGGTGGAATGAGTACTTTTATCGCGATTTTCTACAGCATCATTCCGGAAGCAGAGAGAAGATGCAGGAACCAGTACTGCTACTGCTGGACGAGTTTTCGGGCCACTAGGCCAAGGAGACCAAGGCGTTCGCCGCCGAGATCAACGTGCACCTTATGCCCGTGCCACCCGGTCTCACGTCGGTCTGTCAACCGGCAGATGTGTCGTGGATGCGGCCTTTTAAAGACTACATCCGACAGGATTGGGTGTCATTTCTGCGCGTTCAGGCGGGCGAGCACATCCGACGCTATAATCAAACGACGCAGTTCAAGATGAAACCGCTGAAGGACGAGGACATGTGCAAGTGGGTGCGTTCTACTTGGGGCAGGATGACTCCTGGGACAATCCAAGCCGGGTACAAGCGAACCGGAATCGCTGTCGATGCGACCGACGTGATCGAAGCCGTTCAAGATCACCTAGACTCTGACGTAGGGGAACTGTGTGATGACGCAGAATTTGATAACTGGTAATATATGACGGTTAGCTTTCTCTCACTGGGAAATATAAAATAGATCGGTAGCCGTTGGAGGGTAGGGTTATTGCAGATGGGTGTCATTTATAAAAAAAACAAATTCGGTAATGGGATCAATCAATAGAATCAATTAAGAATTTGAGACAGTTTTCATGATCTATGAGGGATGAATATTAATATTCGTCCTTCAGAAAAGATAAATGAAAGACCAGTGCGAACCCTTCATCCAGGGAGACAATTTTTAATTTTCATTTTGGAGAAATAATCGAGGATTTTTAAACTTCGGTTATTCCTGTCATATCTTTACTGGGATTAAAATACTCGACCACCTAAATTCAGCAACTTTACCGTATCAAGTCACAGGATGCCCAACAATCAGCAGCAGGGCCTTTTCATTCTCCAAAATGGTGCGCCACCACATCATCACCGACAAGATCATTGCACCGCAATGCGACGAAGAGCGCGACGTCGACACGGATGTCTACTCCGCGGACTCCACCTCCACCCCCGACAGCTTCTTACTCCGCAATCTCTAGCAAGATCGCCGACCTTGAGGGGCATTCAAATATCAGCTCCTTGCGCGCCAGTGCCGAAAGCGCGCGATTTGATCAAGCGTAAGGCGTCGCTGCGGTCGTGGGGACTAGCACTGGCCGATTACTTTGTGCGTCGATTTCTACGAGTGTATCCACTCTTTGCAGTCATCGCTTGTGTGATTGCGCTCTTGCGTAAACAAGACCAGAAATGGCTTTTCGGATCGGACCACTACTACGGCGACTACAACCTCTTCAAAACGCTCATGTTTGTCCCAGCGTACCGGTATCACGTCTTCTGGACGCTGCCCATCGAGATCGGATACTATTTCTTCATCCCGCCGTTTATGATCGCGATCGTCAAGGCATCTAAATACTGGTGGGTGCTTGCTGCCGCCGGATACACGTGGGTGTTCTACGCGGGCTTTTGCGTGAACCGCGCACAGCACGTGATGGGGCCACACATCCCCACGTTCCTCTGCGACTCGCTGGCTGCGGTGGTCTTTGGGCGATTGGATACAGCAGTCAAGCAGCACAAGTTTGAGTTCAGCACATGGCATCGTCTCGTCGTTCGAACCGTTGAAATCTCGACCATCGTGATCCTACTCAACAACTGCTTCAATGGGTTCGTGTACGAATGGATCGTGGCGAATCCTGTTCCACCGCCGAAGGGAGGCAACGTGCCGTTCGTATCGTTCGGCGTCACCATAATTATCGTGAGTGAGATGCTACTTCCTGGGCCGATTGCGTCCGTGCTCGAGTGGTCGTTGTTGCGCTATTCCGGCAAAGTGAGCTATTCGATGTATTTGCTCCACATGTGGATCTCACACTCGCACTTCATCCAGCACCAGAAATTGTTCAACCGGTTCTTCGCGCTCTGGACGCTCATCATTCTTGTGAGCACGATCTCCTTCCAGCTCATCGAAGCTCCGAGCCAGCGGCTCGCAGCGCATGTTGGAAAAGCCCTCAAGAAGCGCGACAAGTGATCGTCCTTGAGTAGGGGATTCTACGTCTACATACCATATTTTATCAACAACAATACTACATAATATCAGCATGCTATGTCACTTTTGGTGATGGAGCAAGGTCATGTAATTGCAGTGTGACATAATGAAGTGCATTGCATTCATGGTTGTGGCGGTGGCTGATGATGAGCCACTCGCCATACAGACGGAGTGTGAACGATACAGAGAGCAGATAGTACTCACAACACTATATTCTAAAACAGTCAACAACAACGACAGCAACGATGACCGCGCCCGCAATATACAGCTGCGGTGGCGCACACGTGCTAGCAGCAATGCGCTCATGCGAGCGGCTCGTCCGCGGTTAAAGTACGCTGCGAGCTCATAAAGAGCACCATCACCACGGAACGCATGATCAAGACGTCCGTGGTGAGCGAGACACTTCGTGCTCCAGCAGTAGAGAGACTTGTGCGTGGGCA